>CM041776.1:300040581-300143686 GCA_023374045.1 Limonium bicolor | reverse complement strand
TTCATAAGAATAACCTATAATATAAGGTTTTTAATGTAACCAAAAGTTAAAGTATGGTTTGTTAATTAACTTTTAAGCTGGGGGAAAATAAGGGAAACTAAATTAACATTTTATAACAGTAAGTTTATAAATGTTTTGGTATTAGATTTTAAGAGAAGTGAAATTATTTACATATATGTATATATACTTATTTAAGTAGAAACTTATGTAAATCAAGGAATTTAATTATCTTACGTTTTGGTTATTATATTATATGGGAGTTAATAGTTTTAATTAAAACTAAGGGAAATATAATATATATATTATATATATATAAAGGGAATAAAGTAGTAACTTAGAGTAAAGCAAGGAACTAATAAATTAATCTTATAATAACTAAATATTATAAGAGCTAGTATCCTAAGATATAGTTAAAGGAAATACTTTATAGAACATACATGGAATGCAGTTAGTAATAAGATAGTTTAAATATAATAAGTTACGTAGGGAATGTCTTAATTAAATTCTAATACAGGTATACTTGTATATATTAAAGGGAAACACTTTATTTTATAAACCGTATATCGGTTGTAGTTATGCCTAAAAGTTTTTAAACATAATTAAATACAATAAATTACATAAATAATGTTTTGAACAAATCCTAGTATATATAAATATATATATATAAATAAAATTAGTTACCTTATAGGAAATATAATACGAAGGAATTAGTAAGTTAAACTAAACCTCTACATAATACTAATGGCAGAATATTATTTGAGGTGGTATTAGATTATAGTTATGTATTAGGCTTAAGAATTACCTTTGAGTTTCTAAGGTTTATATATAACCATATTAAAATGCATGTATAGTATTATTTGTCAATAACCAGGATGTAAATCTAAAATTGGGATTAAGTAATTAATAAGTTAAAACTTAGGAAAAATTGTGATTAGATTACATAAAATGTTGCACAAATAGATCTTATTCTATAATTAATGATAAACAAATGTAGTATGATTACATCTAAATATTCTTAATTATAAACAATAATAAAATAAATAAAATACTTTTACATCTAAATGTGAGGTGGATTAGTAAGTCTAGATTTAATCATTTCTTAACATTTATGGTATTGGAATATAACTTAATGTTTTAAGATAAAATCATTAAAAGGGTTATGATATAAAACTATATTAAACTATGATTTGGAAATTTATCTAAATAATAATCCTTAAGTTTCCTGGCATTAGATAAGCCATATGAAATACATTTATAACATTTATTACCAATACTTAGGATGTGAGTTTACAATTAAGTGAGGTATTTAGTAGTCAGAATTTATAGAAGGTTTATAAATAGGAATTTGATACTTAAAACCTTTGAACCTTTTGTTAGATAAAACTAAGTTACATCAGATATTATATTGATATACTTTACGGTAATGGGAATTAGTGATAGGTTATTTGAATATAAAATATGAGAATTTTCATATAATTAACAATTTCGCTTACGAACCAGAATTTAATTCTTTGATACATTCTACTCTATGTAGATATATTGTCCATCCTAAATACAATAAAGGGGATTAATTTATTAAGTTATTCCTTTGAAACCTTAGGCTTTGTAAAATAATTTAAAACGTATTTAAGGCTTAAGTTTATTGAAGTTTAGTACAAAAGGATTATACATAGTCTATAGAGTGTATGTGTGTAAAAATAAAACATTTAGGAGATTAAAGGTAAGTAAGGATACATAAAAGTTATATTTAAACACCTTATTATATAGGTAATAATTAAGCAAATAATGTACCTTGTGAATACTAAATGTAAGAGTTCGATAAGTCTAAGTTAACTATAATATAGTTGTTTCAATATGAGAGGTAATTCAACATCTTATGGCAAGATTATTAGATGGTTATAATAGGAAGTCATTCTGAACTAAGGATATGATAATTGAGTTTAGTGGCTCAATTAAGTTATAATAAATTGTATCTACAACATTATGATTCCAATATACAAGATGTAGATCTTAATTAAGTTAAGGGAAAGACTTAATCATAATGGGTTGTCTAGTAGATATTGTTTAAATACATAATCTTTACATTGTGGATAATAGTACAGTATTCAGAGATGAGTCCATCATAGGTCATAATACAATGTGTATTCTAAATTAAGAATAAAGGTATTGAGCTTAAGATTATTATCGAAATTCTTAGATTTAATTATATAACATAAACACATTTATGATATAGAGGTCTCAAAAGTCTTGAATGTGAGGATTGTGGTTAAGTATGAATAAAGTGGATAGGAGTGGACAATTAGCAAATGTTGATCGAATACATTCCTTGATCTTACCACCTTGGGCTATACAACGTTCTCAAATAACACAAAGATTATACATAACATTTAAGTGAGGGCTTAAAAGATAATTGAGACTTTGGAATAAGAGTAAGGAGTTTATTTAAGCTTAACTTAGGCTACAAGTGATTGATGATAGACTACCTTTAATATTCTTCAGAGTACTGTTGATTGTTTGTGCAAGTTGATGATAAGTGTCCAAATGAGCATGTTTTATAGGTGTATTTCATATATTATATTAGCACTTTTCTTGCTCATTTCTCCACTTCGGTTAGTTTTCCTCTAGTTTATGTTTTATTATTATCTCACAAATTTATTGGTTTAACATGAGGAAAACCAAGCTGGAAGTAAAGTAGACGAAGAGACGAACACATAGACGCAAACGGCTCAGAAAACGGAGTCCAAACGAAGAATCTAGAGCCGGTCAAAATTCGTAGAAGAAATAAGCCTGTACGTCGTGAAAACAGGCGGACAAGAGACAAGGTACTACGTCATGAAAACAGGCGGACAAGAGACAAGTGCTACCTCGTGAAAACAGGCGGACACATATAAGGCAACCGCCTAATAACAGGCGGACACATATAAGGCAACCGCCTAATATGAGGCGGACAACACACAAACCGACCGCCTGTTTGGAGGCGGACAAGACAACATGCAACCGCCTATTAGCATGCGGACAGGAGGCGGACGTGACTAAAACCAGTCGCGAAATAGTTTTCTTCTTCGCCACCACAAGTTGATTCCGCTATCCATCTACTCCCCGCACCGCCTACCTTAAATCGCTTACGCGTTCCAGATCTCTGTCCCCTGCAATTAATGAAGCAAATCAATGATCAACCTGCAATCAATTTTTACGTACGAATCTGCCTCCTCCAAACCTCTATATAAACCCAGCACCATAACTGCACAAAAGGATACCACGCACGACGAAAGTCTGAAGAATTCGCTCACCACACTCATCCATTCCCTTCCATTTAATTTCCTCCCGTAACACCACAACATTCCATACTCACGCAGTAACAAAAGAAATAGAAGAGCAGCAGTGCGAGCAAGAGCAGACCAGTTCTTCCTCTGAAATAATGTCAATCTGTGCTATCTTCTTATCTCCGTTAATGTCTGCGTAATTTTCTTTTGTATCCTAGGATGCGGGTTTATTTCTAATATTACGTAAACAATATTTATCACCTGTCTCACTTGTTAACTTGTTTTAATTCCTTTCAACTAATATTGTTAAATGCTTATTCTGACAAAATACTGCATTTTTATGGTAACTATCAACATATGATTTTGAGATAGTCTAAGTACCACAAAGGAATTAATCTTGATATTTACACTCCGGATTGAGCAGGAAAATATTAAGGCTATTATTAAGAGTTCGTAACTGACAATTATTAACTCATATAGACAATAAAAATTAGAGACATGGTTATAAATCTGTTTAAGTAATTTAGGTAATTCCCCCACTATCCTAGGATACTTTTTCCATTCACATCCATTAATTCACCTTTTTACTTTTTATTATATTTACACTAATCCAACAACAAATCAAGCTTTCCTCCGGCTAAACCCTTTTTACAGTTTTTAATTAACTACCAAGACTAGGATAAATTGAACAATCTCCCTGTGGATACGACACTTATTTTACTACTACGAATAGGCACCAGTAGAAATCAGATTTTTTGTTACAAAGGTTCAGGTAACGATTTCATAGTTGTTATTAGTAACAAGTATTTTGTTACCAAAGATAGTATTAATGTTTTAAAAAAAATTGAGACTACAGTAACGATATTCATTACAAAATCATATTTTTAGTAACGATATAATTTTTAGTAACGAATAAAAGTCGTTACAATAGATAAATTGATCTTTAGTTACGCCATCACGGGTAACGACATGTAACAACTTTTGTCGTTACAATAACTCAAATTAGTAACGATTTAGATTTTTGGTAATGATTTTTGTTGTTACCAAAAAACTACATTCTACTAGTGAGGTGCACTTGCCTATTAGTTTGCTATAATTCTATATTTATAATAGTGTAGTTTTATCACCAACAGTTGACTAGAACTGCTACAACGTTACCCAGGTACGATTTCTCGTACTCAGCTTGTTGTGTTTTGGACTCTATGGAATGTTTTGTACGATTTCTCGTACTCCGATATTTTTGCTGATTGACTTGTGGAATGTTTTGGAAAACGCTAACTGACTTAAAGAGGAATTTCTAAAAAAAGGAGATGGTTGTGTGACTAACTCAGCCTGTATGACTAACTGAGCCTTGGATGTGAAACTCGCTTGGGTATTGGTTCCTTCTGTTTGGTGCCCCGTTAGACATTGACTGCTTAGGGTTTACGCTTCTGCACTCTGTAGGACTGAGAGTGTTTTGGTATTGCTCTGGGTAGTTGGTGATCTAGTGGGAATTTGGGAAAAAGTCAATCTTGGAAATTCTTCTTGACTCTGGATATCGTTTCATCCATGAGCTGGGTCTTGTTTGGGTGGCGTGCACACGTCTTCATCGGCAACAGAGAGGGGCTGTATATCCCCTGTCCTTAGTGGACGTAGTTAACAGAGAGGGGCTGTATATCCCCTGTCCTTTGTGGACGTAGTTAACAGAGAGGGGCTGTATATCCCCTGTCCTGAAAGGACGTATTCGGCATTGGGGTTTATTCTACTCTTGGGTTATTGGATTCTTCATTATCTACCAATCATTCCTAGTCCTGGAGATTACTTGGACTTTCTACTCCTAACTGGAACTTATTCTAACTAAGGCAATGGACCCTCACTAACTCATGGTGTGAATTTGTTACTAACTTTCCTTTCTGTTGTTGACTCTATCTTTGACTTGCTATTTTTGACTTGGTGATTTTTAAAGTGTCTGTTCTCTGTTTTGTTTTAAATATGGATTCCAAGTTACTGCTTGTTTAAAGGTTATTTTTATAAGTTTGTTTTTGGAGAATTGTACCAGTTCCATTCCAGGGAACTGACTCACCCCTCCCGGGGTGGGCTGCTTGGTTTCATCTTGCAGGTACGAATTGATTTACAGGTGGCCACGAAGTGAATGAGCGTTTGGGATGGGACTAGGATTTGTGGGAGTTGTTGTAATTTATCTGTATTTTTATATGTTAAGTTTCTCGAGTTCAGACCGTAGCTTTGTTAATTGTAGTTGTAGTTGGTGAGGTTTGATGCCGGGTGTTTGGAACCCGATGGTCTGTAATCGCCTTGTAGTTTTATTTCCGCTGTAATTATGGTTAATAGGGGCGTTACACTCAATACTTTTATTCTTACTTTAGGATAAACATCGTATTATGACCTATGATAGGTTTATCTTAGAATACTATACTATTATTTCATAATGTAATGATTATGTATTTTTATCAATATCTACTAGTTAATCCATTATGATTAAATCTTCCCCTTAATTAATTAAGATCTACATCCTGTATATTGGAATCATAGTGTTGTAGATGCATTTTATTATAACTTAATTGATCTTAGAATTCAGAGACAACTACTTAACTCAATTATTTATCTTTAGTTCAGAATGACTTTTTATTACAACCATTTAATAATCTTGTCATAAGATGTTAAATTAATTTTCATCTTGAGATAACTATATTTTAATTAACTTAAACTTATCGAACTCTTACATTTAGTATTCACAAGGTATATTATTTGCTTTATTATTACCTATATAATAAGGTGTTTTAAGATAACCTTTTATGTATCCTTACTTACATTTAAATGTTTTATTTTACACGCATTCTCTCTATAGACTATGTATAATCCTTTTATACTAAATTTTAATAAACTTATGTCTAAAATACATTCTAGATTGTTTACAAAACCTAAGGTTTCAAAGGAATAACTTAATAAATTAATTTCCTTTATTATGTTTTAGGATAAACATTATATCTTAACATAAGGTAAAATTTATCTAAGAATTAAATTCTCATTCATAAGTGAAATTGTCAATTATTTAATAAGATCATCTATTCTGAAAAATCCTCATACCTTATATTCAAATGACATATTAATATTTTCAGTGTCGTAAAGTAGATCAATATAATCTCTTATGTAACTTAGTTTCATCTAAATAAAGGTTCAAGGTTTTAAGTATCAAATTTCTATTTATAATCCTTTTATAAGTTCTAACTACTGAATACATCACTTAATTATAAACTCACATTCTGAATATTGGTAATTAATGTTATAAATGTATTTTATATGGCTTATCTAATTCTAAGAAACTTAAGGATTATTATTTAGATTAATTTCCTAATCATAGTTTAATATAGTTTTATATCATAATCCTTTTAATGATTTTGTCTTAAAACATTAAGTTATTATTCAATACTATAAATGTTATGAAATTATTAAGTCTAGACTTATTAGTCCACTTCACATTTAGATGTAAAAGTATTTCATTTATATTTTTCTTTTTGTTATCTATATATTAGGAGTTATTTAAGACATCCTTTACGCAGCTTTATTGTATTTAATTATTCAAATTAACTTGTACACACATCTACATCCAATATATGATTTATAACATAAAGTATTTTTCTTAGTTCCAATTTAGTATATTAACTACTATAGTATATAGTTAACATAAAAGTGGGTAAATTTTAATTCCTTGATTTAACCTAAGATAATATTTTATTTCTTTTATTGATTTGTTTCTACTCAAAAGTTTATAGCCTAAAATATTTATAACATTCTGTATAAAATTAGTTTAGCCTTCGAACATTACTTTCAACCTATAAAGTTTATTACCCAACTATACTTAAATTTTCATTACATTAAAAACCATAGAATATACGATATCTTATGAAAATTCAGAAAATAGAATTATTAAACCTATTTCCTCTTACCTAAAAGTCCAAATTCATTATATAGTAACTATGATATTTTAGACATATTATAAAATTTTATTTCATAAAAATCTCTTTGTTAATTATCCAAATAAATCCATAACACTCAGAACTTATAAAAATTAAAACTTACGTTTAAAAACTCAAAACCTATATTAATTTACATGAAAATAAACTAGATTCTATAAGGAATGTATGGTTAAAATTTCGTGTCAAAATACCTTAGGAAAGATCATTAAATAAATTCAGCAAGTTAGAGTATTATTCTGTGCTTTATATTAACTTAAAACATTACTAAACTTCTACGTTATAATCTCGGCCGTCCGTTCTTCTTAACTACGATTGGACGCCTCAGATTTCTCGAGTTCATCTCTTAACCCCAATCAGCTACTGATTGAGATTTCATCGATTTCTCGCAATCTACAGGACGGTTTCTGGTGATTCTTGTTTTGTTTGACTCGAATTTGGACGGCGATCACAATGGTACCGGTTTCATGAGATATAATGCAGGGCGCAAGAAAATCGTGTCTGAGCTGGTTCGAAACTAGGGCTCATCTTAGTTTTGTTCAAATTCGATAAATTCTCTCGATATAATGCGTTATAGGTCAAATTAATAAGTGAGTATGACCGGTAATGCAATAACGATGAAACATTAGTGTAATTTGATCGGAAACGTACCGGAATAGCACCGGCGAGGAGATATGATAAGGTTTTTCTGGAAAACTCTTGACTTTATGAGTGAATGAGGGTCGAACTTTGCGATCTATAAAATATAGTGTAGATCGATTTAGGCTATGGTTTTGGGCTTAATCAATAGAGGACATGTAGCTCTATAAGTTGGTAGAAAGGTCTTGATCTAATTCGTAATACACACGGAGAAATCTGAGTCAAAAGATTCGAGTTTATACCTTGAGTTTTTCTGGAACACTTAATATTTTATGTGAAGTTCAGGTAGGCCACTTCACGGATCAACTCGTGCCAACTGAGAACGAATCGATCCACGAAACCTACCACAATTTAAACTAGACATGTAACTCTAAACACGATGGAAGAATCATTGAAAACCATAGAAGGAGGAAGTTATAGATCTTGAAAGATCTGGGTTTACCATTTTGTTTCTGGAAAAATTCTGGCCAAGAACACTGCTAGATCGAGTTGGGGACTTTAGACGCTTTGATCTTCCATATGATCGAGAATTAGTGTAACACCCCTACCGTTAATACCATCATTACCATCCAATCTCCTCGTACTTCCAGAATCACGTAGCGGGTACATACTTACACACGGTGGGTGATACAATGCTGCTAGTCACCCACGTGACTAACAAAGCTACTTCTACTACATACAGCATCGGTCTGATGGGCCGGAATCCCGAGTACTACACATATACAATACATACTCCGTTTACTAATCACGTACTACTATGCTCCATTCAACACATTACTCCATTACAATACCATGCGATACAAAGTACATAACCGAGTTTACTAAGTTCCAAATACAAATACAATACTCCTTCTAAGTTCATATATACTCATCAAGAGTCTACGACTACCCATTCCTCACAACTACATACAAGGCTCCACGCCTTTTACGATTCTCTACTAACTACAGTTCATCCTAGCTATCCAAGTGTAGTCACCGGTCTCTTACCGTGATCATGTCTGCTTCCGGTACCTGCACACTAAAAACGTTCCCCCTAGGGGGTCAGCTTACGCTGAATATGATAACCGCATACCCCGCGTACTAGCGAGGGTACGCTGACCATTTGGTCGAATACATGCAATTCATTTTACAATACATACATACATACATGCTTTCATTCAAGATACTACAATACTACACAAGGTATACATACATACGCACAGTACAATACATGCTTGGAAGACAATACAAGTCAACCAGCACTTACTTACCATCTTCCAGAATACACATACACAATACATACTCACTACATACTCAATACGCAATACGGAGATACACTTCTCCATTTCACACGTAAGGCTTGTTAGCTTCTTTACACACCCGGGTTAATCGGGTGTTCAATACTCATTTACTCAAGGTCAATGACTTACAATAGTCAAGACCGATACTCATACAATACTTACTTCTTACTTACTTACTCAAGTCAAGTCGGTATGACCTCCGGGCAGGGATTACTACATCCCATCATCGGGCTTTAGGGTGGCCCACTAATCCAGGATGCTACCCATTCAAGGGATTTGGTCCATGGAAAAGATTACAGCCAGGATTCGGATCCAACCTCTTGTGTTTCCTTATCCTCACGCGTGGCCGAAACTATATCGGACTTCTACTCATTCCATTTACTCATTACTCATGTTAGGAGTTAGATTGTTAGGAATTAGTAGAAGTCAGTACTTCACTTCCATACATCCATACAATACACAAGTACACATTACTTACACATACTCTTCATTTTCATTCATACATTTCATGAATTATACAAACTAAATGTTCAAGAAGATACATAAGAACAAACTAGTTCAAACACAGTTAAGTGCAATATAAGTCCGATTCGTGCATTTATCTTATTGGTGGTCACATAAGCACACAAATCGGGGTAACCAGGTTAGGATACAGAGCATGAAGAAATCATACCTTTCACCGTTGATTTACTCTAGCGGGCGTTCCCTTGTCCCTTTGGTTCACATTTGTTTCTCGAATCTTACTCTCGAATCAATGACTACATGCCAAATGATTCCATTAATACTAAGCTTTACAATACATGCTTAATTACTACGCCCGTACTTACCCCGTTATCCCGTTGTTTTGGTTTAACTTAATGTTCTTATACTTACAATTTCCTTAATTTGTTTTCTTACTCATTTACTTATTTCCTTACCATTACTACCTCATTAATGGCGTACCACTACATTCATATGCATATATGTGTATAGGCATATATATACATACATATGACTACCGTAGTCATATAATAAAACATATAGTTTTTTTTTTGACTCGACCGACCTTACCCAGGGTCGGACCCAAGGTCGGTCGAAGTCAGTAAGTTTCGTTAAGGCAAAATTCCAGGCTCGACCGACCTTGCAAGTCCGGTCCCAAGGTCGGTCCATTCCAGTGAGTTACTTACGTGAAAATTTCAGGCCCGACCGACCTTGCAAGTCCGGTCCCAAGGTCGGGCTGTTCCAGTATGTTCTGGGTTCGAATTTTCTGGACTCGACCGACCTTGCCCAAGTTCGGTCCCAAGGTCGGTCCATTCCAGTAGACCTCTGGCCTTCACAATTTACGACTCGACCGACCTTGTAAGTTCGGTCCCCAAGGTCGGTCGAAGTCAGAAGACTTCCCGTCTGTGTATTTTTAAGGCGCGACCGACCTTGCGGGTTCGGTCCCAAGGTCGGTCCGGCCTAGTACTTCAGTTTTAAAATCTGTTTTCAGTTCTATAATTTGCCCATTGCTTCCCCAATCTTCCTACATGTAATCTCACATGTTTAGACACTACTAAGGCCCTCCAAATTGCCTTAGTTCATCCCCCAAATTCCTTACTCATTTCTAAATCCACATACACAATTTCTCCTCACTTCCTTTCAACATTTACAATAGTTTTTTTTCCTCTTATGCTACAGGTTTTCATTCCAACTTCTACCATTCAATACTCCTACTACCAATACCATTACTAGCATCCTCATTACATTATCTTTTCATCCTAGTTCTTCCCATTACCTAAATCCTTTTTAATTTGTTTCGGAGGTATTAAACACTCACCTCAAATTCTCCAAATACACTTAATTCCTCCTAGTTTCTCCAATGCATTCCTAGCATTCTTTGCTACAGATTTTGCATCCTTATATCCTCATACTACAACTACCATTCCATGGTTACCAAATATCTTTACTAACTCCAACACATACCTTAGTTCTCCCATACACCAAGTCATCCATAAATGCACATATTCCTACCAAATTTTGCCATAGTTCATCTACTTTTCTTACTTAGCCACACAAGCCCATTCTCACCAAGTTCATTCCTAAAACTAGCCACACCCATACAAGGGTCCTACCAGCAATCAATACAATATAAATTCACCAATACTTCCTCAATCCACAATACTAATACTCATACACAATTATTTGGCTCTAAGGCCTACAATCCACATACTTGCTCACAAATACTTAAACTTCCACAACTACAATACTAATACAATAGTTTAGGTTCTTTATTTGTTTACTCATTCCCATTACTCTAATGCATTAAATTTAGCCTTCAAGAAAGAGCTCTTACCTTAAGCTCTTATTTCCTCTTTCCTTTTCCACCTCTTCTCCTCTCTTCCTTGTACAATTCGGTCACATGGGGGATGGAGTTGCCAAACTCCATTCCCATCACCCAAAGCACACATAAACAAGTGTAATTAAAATACTAACCCTTAATTTAATGCTAGTTCATTGAAATGCTTAAAGCAAGTTTCTAGGGTTTACCTTTGGGGTGTGTTAGGAGGGGTTTTAGCCCTTGGTTCAAGAAGGAGAATCTACCACCATTGCAAGGTGAAATTGATGCTCAAAAGAGAGAGAGAAAACAAGGCATTACAATGGGCAAAAATCGGTTACCAAAGGAAGATGGAGGAAACTTGAACCTTTTATGGAGATTTTTACCTTGTTGGAAAGAGGAGACTCCATGCTCCATAATGGTGTGCTTTTCTCTTCAAATGGGGAAAACCCATGGAGATGAAACTCATCCTTTTCTAATTTTGAAAAGAGGGAATGATAGAGGAGGATGAGGGGATTACAAATATGTGATCATTTTTGAGTTTGGAGCTTACATGAGGGTGGAGCATGAGGATGAAGAAGGGAAGCCATTAGAGCTTCTTGTGGAGCTCCCAAAATCGCAGCAGCCAGAAGAGAGAGGGAGAGAGAAATCGGTGAGGAGGAAGGAGAGAGATGAGAGAGTAGAGAAATGAGTGAGGTGAGAGAGTGTTATTTACTTTTTGTACTTTTACTTTTTTCTTTATGATTTACTCATTTAGCTAGCTAGTATGTGAGTGTGTGAGGGAATTAATTAGCTCATAAAAACCGGCCCCCACATGTATTACTAGCTGGAGCGTTTTTCGTCTTGTACCAAAAACGCTCGTTATTTTACCCGGTTTTGGTACTATTCACTAACCGGGCCCGTTTTCCGGAATTTTCTCGTTTAATTATTTTTATTGATTATTAAGCTTCCGTAAATGCTTAATAATTGTTATTTAATTATTTATAATTTTTACGGGTCCGTTTGACCACTTAAAGTCACGTTTTCGGGTTCTCTCGAAAGACATGCTCTAAAGCTCTCTTAGCGTTTTAATTCATTATTTGGATCCGTTTTCTTCGGGAGTTGTTCCCATACACTATTTAGGTCTTATTAAACCTTTAGAATCCATATAATACGCTAACCGAGGTCTCATACCTCCTATGGTTATTTAACGCTTATTTAGCGTTTTTCGCTTTTTAAGTGTTTCTTTACTTCTTTTGGATTTATTTTTCCTTACCAATACTACTTGAGCATTATTAGGCTCTTAAATACGGATTAGAATTATCTTAATCACTATATTTAAGTTTGGGTGTTTCAATCTACCCCCCTTAAGAACTTTGTCCTCAAAGTTGCTCAAGGTTATAGGATTACGATACTTGCTCGTTCATACTTGTCTATGTCAACCGTCGTACATTCTTCCTCCTTACGATTCCTAAATCCACTACTCAAGATTTCTACTTTCCATACCTTACCAATGTACAATAGTTACTCAAATCCACATTACTACCGGCCATCCAGTTCCTCATTACAAAATTTAAACATACATACAGTGCAAAGCTATCCCCAAAGCAATGCAATACACATTACAATCCCGCAGGCACTCAGGTCATCTAGACACAGGACTCCTCTATGTCCCGCTGCCCTTGGAATAATACAATATGATACACTACTACCTTCTCCGGTAACGCTTCTCACAAATCCTTCATCACCAGGCTAAGAAAATCCTTTCGCAACTACTACTTAGAATTTTCTAAAACACACAACTCCAAATTCCAATTTATATTCCTTGCTTCTATCCTAGGTGTGATTCTTGTGACCACTTGAGGGGAGCTTCAAGAATCATTCGACCCTGATGTGATCAGCATCAGTGTTGAACTATCTTTCCACCCCAATTTGTGTTCAGTTTCCCTCGATCTGATCAGGATCAAGTTCGACTTCCCACATCAGTTTCAAACAACCAGATAATTCAATTATTTCAATTTATATGTTTTTACTCTTTCTAGTGATAATTACCAATTCATACACTCCAAAGGATGGAATTCAGTCCATCAATCATTCTCAATCTACTTCCCAAATACTTTCCTCGGAATTCAATGCCTAAGTGCTCATTTCATCAATCTTCTCTACTTCCTTCCATTACTCTCTATTATCTCTACTATTATAACTAGGGAATACAATACTTATGAAATTCGGCTGTCCTCTATTTACTTCCAATAGCATACTTACGAATACACCACCCGTGGGCTACATTCCTCTACTACTCATAATCAATCCGTACTACTTCTTTAAGGTTACAATACTTGTGGAGCTCCGTCCACTACTCATTCTCAATTGTATCAAAGCAATCACCTAGGGAACTCACTTTCCTCTAGGTTCTACATCGGTTTTATACCGACTCATGCATCGTAATGCCATGTCTAACTTCAAATAGACACACACTACAGGAATTATCATTTCCCCAAGAGTTACTCTACTCTTCTTTACTAATACTTTTACACTGGGGTTACAAGATGGGTATATTCATCCTATGGTATTCGCATCTCTCGTGCCTAATTACCACAGTTACAATATGAATGAATACGTATGTTTATTTAACATAAGTACCAATCATTAAATCAATTCTCATTTGTGCTATGCACATTATAGTTTACGTGTTTTATATGTGATATTACATTAAGCGGTTTTCGCTCTACCCCCCTTAAAAGGGTAACCCACGTAATCTCCCATATGAATATAACATTGGTTTACTCGATTTGGGCAATCTGAAGTTTAGCTTCACTACGATATACGAATACAATATGCTCTGGTCAAGGGTCTTAACCATACCAATGGCTTGGTATTTGCACCGAGGATTCATACGAGTTTATTTAAACTCAATCAATTTCGGTTCTAGCCTATCTGCCGCAAGGCATCGATAGCCATTCTTTACATGCTCTGCTGCGCGACCCTGATAACTTGGGTTACTCACCCTCATGTTATCCTCAATGTGCTATACGTCACCTGCTTTTATCCCTCTATGTGGGAATAAGGTTTACTAACAGTGTGGTATTCTTTTACCGCTGTTGAACTCAATGATTTTAGATTGTAACCAGCCCTCTGGTAATATTGATACATACTATTCGTACTCCCACGAATTCACTAAGTTCCTGACTGTGTCGGGCGGGGTTAAGTCACTACCTAGTGTAGTGCTTCCTTTGCTGCACTAGCTTCGGAATTATACCAGTTCTTCTGGTTCAGTACAAGTGTTCTTTGCTTGTATGACCTTGCATTCTCAATGCGTCAGTCCAAGTGACTTCCTTCAGTCTTCTTTCACCTTTTATTCCAATGGAACTCACATCTTGTGATTGTTAGTGTGTTCTACACTCTTCGTGCTTCTTGGCCTTAGGCCGCACGGTCTGTTGCTAAGCTTGCTTAACTGGCTTATGCCATGTTTGTGGTGAAAAGAAAGATTTACTACGGTTTACATTCTCCATGTTCCTAGCCATCCCATTAGATCATTAGCTGCACAAGTGCAATACCAAAACACTCAGTCATACAGAGTGCAGAGGCGTAAACGCTTGACAGTAAGTCACTTATGTGATAGGAAGGAATATTTTTGTCTGTCTTCTCATACTTGTACTCCGTGTCATTATCTAACTACTTCCTCATAGTCGTCGCTTGTTGCGCACCGTATTCTTACTCATTATACAATATCATTCTTACTGATTGTGTTACTGTGGTAGCTCGTCTTTACTCATTACTATTGTCATTGGCACCATTTCCTTATGGCATGAGCATTGAGGGTTTCCTCTGTTCGTGTGTATGACGGTTGTCGAACATACCGTAATGTGATTATTTCCCAATGTGGAGATGTTTCATTTCAACTTAGGTTTCATGTGTAGGTTAGCTTACCTCACGTTCTATCCTCATTTATGATACAATTTACCAAGTATCTTGGTTGATAATGGATGAAGTAATTTATCGGGTTACAAGCTCTCTTGAGCGTTGGTCATTCATGATGTGCAATGTGCACTCACATCGATTGTTTTTGACAATTACTGTCCTCCCAAAGCTGAGCATTGGTTATAGGCTCTAGCTATGCAGTATTGCTTTGGTACGTACATCACCGGGACGTCCCGAGAAACTTCAAGGGTTTTCTGTCCCGTTCTATCATTGGTAAATGAAGTTCTGGTTGAGAGGCTTGTTGCCACTCATAGGTCTCATGACAAGATTTACTAATTTGGTGTTTCCACAATGGTTGATCACGTATGTGGGTGCATATGGAGTATACTTGCTCCTTAAGTCGTGATGGTTTGGAAATCTCATTTCCTTATTCCATCGCCTCTTGGCAATATCTACAAGCGTAGGCTTTACTGTTATAATAGATGGAAGCCTTTATAAGGGTTCACATCTTCACCACGTTGGTGGTCTTCGGTTAACGAGGGGTACCTTCCCTTGGGTTCTCGTAGTGTCCAAGTGTGGACTAGGCCAATGTTGGCATTATCACGATTCTTATGCCTCCGTGCTACCATTGCTACAGAAGGCATGAAGGTAATTAAAGGCTTTTCAACTGTGTACTAGACTGATGCTCTAGTGACAGTGACACTGAGTTGGCCATTACTACAAGCCACTCAGGATGTTGGGTTTGAATTGATGGTCCAGTTGTTGATTTCTTTGTCGTATGAGACAATATCTCTTGCAAGTCTTGTCATCAAATGGTGTGGGTTATGCAACCGTTAAGGTTTACCCAACATAGTTGGTTGATAGCTTTTAAGCCTTATTGCTGCAAGCTATGCTCTTTGCAAGCTGCTTATACATGTTTTCCACTCCCTGTATACCCCATAGGTTAGAGGTACTGTTGGGCTCCATGGTAAGTCGTGACATCACGCTTCCGTTCGTGGGAGACCCTTTAGGCAATTTGGTGTTAATCCGAGCCTTCTGGTAATTTAGGGTATTTCCTGTTAAGTGAATCTTTCGGTATCCTAACCGAGTGTTCATTCTAGCTCCCGTGCTCTTATCACGATGCTTTGTTAGACTGTTTTAACTCAGACACCCTTCAAGGATTGCTCCTGGGTGTTGTTGGTTATGCCGTTACATCCGGCTAATGTTCCTGATACGTTTGTACCCACTGTACCGTCTTGTGGTATCGTATTTTGAGTTATCCCTTTTTGGGTTTAAACGTCTCCCTTCTTGGGTAGACTGTTTATACTTGCTCCTAGTGCTTAAGACTAGGTTTTTTAAAAAATCCTCTCTAGTGATGGATTACACTCCTCGGTAGTCTTGGCAATTGTTCTTAGGGATTCTCGTCCCGTTCATTGAACATTGTGATGTTCGCATTAGGCATTTGCCTTACGGTGTTCAGGCTGGGTATACTTCCCAGCTGTCATGTGTTTTTCCTGATGTCTTCGAGACATATCCAATGTCTATACTTATTAGTTTGTGCTTTCTGCACGTCTAATTCTTATTTCGTATCCTCAGATGGATTCTCCGAGTTCTTTTGCTGACTCCTTAGTTGAGTTCCTCCTCCTTGATCGTCTGGAGTTCCAGTTGTTCTGGTTTAAACTTACTTATGGTCCGTAGAGCGGAGTTGACTACTTCCCGTGTTTCGTACACTACATGTATACATACGTGGGGTACCGTGTTGATACGTTACCACTTACCTAACTATCTGTCAGGCCCACAAGCTCCTTCAGAGTGCGGTTGTCCCACATCCCGTAATTGGGTACACTCGTAGTGTTCGTCACATGCCTAGGTGAAGCATTCTATTGTCAACTCCTCTTGTATCATTCTATGATACTCACCGCAATTATGTAGGTTTGGTTTTAAAATCCAAGGTTTAAAGAAGGATTGTGGTTTTGAAAGAAAAATTTTGGGTCTGAAATGATAGTTCGGTGTTAAAAGATGTTCTTCATGGCATAGCCATGCTTGAGGTCTTGACCAAGTCCAGCTTGTTGCTGATTGGTATGTCCTTAATACAATGGTCAGGCCACTAGGCCTTTCCAGGGTTTCATACCTCTAGTTGTTAGGATGTGTGATCCTGTAGTTGTTTCATTACGGTCACCGTACATTACTATGTACTTGTGACGTGTTAGTGTTCCTTTACATATTCATGTTCTTACTGCACTTGCCGTGGCAAGTGCGTGGTACTGGTGGTTTTTGGGTAATTGCAGAAAGTTTTTTCTGAGTGGTTAAACTGGTGTAAAATTAAAAGAAAGGAAATTAAAAACTCAAATTATAAACGTCGGGCTGCAAACAAATCCCGGTCGTAGTTAGTAAAACAAGTGTCGTATCCACAGGGAGATTGTTCAATTTATCCTAGTCTTGGTAGTTACTTAAAAACTGTAAAAAGGGGTTTAGCCGGAGGCAAGCTTGATTTGTTGTTTGATCAGTGCAAATATAATAAAAACAGTAAAAAGGTGAATTAATGATGTGAATGGAAAAATGTATCCTAGGATAGCGGGGGAATTTCCTAAATTACTTAAACATATTTATAACCTTGTCAATTATTTATTGCCTATTAGAGTTAATAATTGTCAGTTACGAACTCTTAATAAAAGCCTTAATATTTTCCTGCTCAGTCCGGAGTGTAAATACTAAGATTAATTCCTTTGTGGTACCTAGACTATCTCAAAATCATATGTTGATAGTTACCAAATAAATGCAGTCGTTTGTCGCGCAAAGCATTTAGCAATATTAGTTGAAAGGAATTAAAACAAGTTAAATGAGAGAAACAGGTGATAAATATTAATTTACGTAATATTAGAAATCAAACCCCCATCCTAGGATACAAAGAAAATTACTCAGACATTAACGGAGATAAGAAGATTACACAGATAGATTTTGACATTAATTCAGAGGAAGAACTGGTCTGCTCTCGCTCTCCTCTGCTGTCTTCTATTTCTTTTGTTACTGCGTGAGTGTGGAATGATGTGGTGATACGGGAGGAAATATAAGTGGAAGCGAATGGATGAGTGTGGTGAGCGAATTCTTCAGACTCCCGTCGTGCGTGGTGTATTATGCAGTTATGGTGCTGGGTTTATATAGAGGTTTGGATCCGTACGAATTTGATTGCAGATGAAGAAGAGCATTGATTGCTTCATTGATTGCGCAGGGGACAGAGCTGAATACGCGTGCGGAGTAGATGGATAAGTTGCGGGCGAGTCGGGCGAGTTGCAGACGACGACGGCGCGAAGAAGATACTGTCGCGACTGATAATTAGTCACGGTTACTGTTGGTGTCCGCCTGTGGTACCGCCCAATAAGTGGCGGTTGTGTGCTCTGTCCGCCTCCAAGACCGCCCAAAACGGGCGGTTGCTTGTGTGGTCCGCCGGCGGTAGCCTGTGTTGTCCGCCTGTTAAGAGGCGGTAGCCTCTGTGTTGTCCGCCTGGCGGTTGCACGTGAGGAGACCGCTAGTTATGGGGCGGTTGCACCCTTGACCGTGGCCTATTTCCTTCAACTTTGACCGGCTCTAGATTCTTCGTTTGGACTCCGTTTTCTGAGCCGTTTGCGTCTACGCGTTCGTCTCTTTGTCTACTTCACTCCCGGCTTGGTTTTCCTCATGTTAAACCAATAATTTTGTGAGATAAACAATAAAACATAAACTAGAGGAAAACTAACCGAAGTGGAGAAATGAGCAAGAAAAGTGCTAATATTATACATGAAATACACCTAAAAAACATGCTCATTTGGACACTTATCACACCCCCACACTTATCTTTTTGCTTGTCCTCAAGCAAAACCATGTACCCAACAGTAGGGAATGCTCAATATTAACAATACTATTATGAAGGGTAGGATAAAGAAGTCAATAGTACATGATCTTAAACTTTTTAGAGGAGTGTGATCCATCACCTACTGGTGGCATAGGTGTACTCAGGGCAAAAATAAAAATTAGAGTTTCGGGGTATGATCCGGAGTACTTCAATGCTTCTTGCTTTAAGGTGACTTTGAGAACTTTTACCATGGCCAACTTCTCTCAAGAATGGGCATTGAGGAGAAAACAAAAGGAAAAATAGATTTATGCATTTGTTTCACTTTTGCATAAGAGATGAGAAGATAATATGTAGGCATCAAGCCTTTGTATTTAAGAACACTCAACTCTCTTGTTGGTTACCAATGGTGTCTCGCAAGTCCCTTATTTATTATATTTTTTCTTTTTTTTTGACAGAGAAGCACCCCTTAGCAATCCCTAAGAAAGAAGACAGAAAGAACCCCTGAGCAATAAAAATCCAACCATTTCAGATCATTTGGTCACACCGCATAAAAATGCTCCTCAAAAGTAATCAAAATTTTAAAATTTTTGTACATTTTGTACCATTTATCCCACAATTCATAACAATATTTATTCCTAAAGAGAACAACCCACATAAAAAGGATCCACGATATTGAATTTGAACAAACGCAAGATAAGCAGAGAGATTAAGCATTTTAGCATAAAATGTCACCGAAAAGGGCACACTCCCCCACACTTAAATTGAACAATGTCCTCATTGTTCACCAGAAAAACAAGGGAAGTTCAGAAGGCCTTTTCGGTAAGTAGATAAAATAGAGAGAACACGAAGCTCACGAATATTCATTTAAGCATATAAACTCTCCTCTGCATATTTATTTAAATAAAAGCATAATTAAAGAAACTGGTACTCCCCTGATTATTTTTGCTAGCGTGTATTGACTTCCCCCACACTTGAGCTTCAGCCTCAAGTAGCGTAGCTTGGTTGCGGTGTAGACATGAAATTGCACCTGCATAAGACACTAGAAGCAACCATACTATAAACGGGTTAAAGTTAGCAAAAATAAAATTAAAGGGAACCTGAAAATTAAAACAGCATAAAAGCATATAAAAGATAAGTTCGTCCGGGTTGCCTCCCGGAAAGCTGCCCTTCTTTAACGTCTTTGGCTAGACGCTTTTTCGTTAGATCGATCCTGGGGGGTGGTTATGAGGAGTAGATCCAAAGCATGACTCGATGGTTTTTTTGAGAGTCCACCTGGATGCATGTTTTCTTTTCTTATCCCGCTCTTCGTCCGGGATTGGTGGTGGTATCTCTGTAATAGACATGCCGTCTGGAAGGGTATAAACAGAAGTGGGGATGATGGTGATTGAGTGTCCCCAACTTGAGATCTTTGGATTTGCTATCTGGAGATCTTCCTGATGCAAACTCCAGCTTTTCGTTATAAGCTTGAAGGGTGATTTTCCCCTGGGCTACCCAAATATGCACATCGGCTGTGGCAAGGAATGGTCGTCCAAGGATGAGAGGTGTAGTGGAGTTCTCTTCGATGTCTAGAATGACAAAATCGCATGGGAAGTATAAGTGCTCCACTTTATGATAACATCCTCCACCACTCCGCTTGGGTATGTTACCGAACCATCTGCCAGTTGCAGGGTCATCTTGTCTTTTTCATCTCTCCAATTCCCAGCTTTTTGAAAGTGGAGAGGGGCATCAAATTAATGGAGGCACCCAGATCGCATAAGGAGTATGGAAATGAGGTGCTACCAATTGTGACTGGAATGGTGAAGCTGCCCGGATCATTGCATTTTGATGGTAGTGGTTTTTGTAGAGTAGCTGAGCAAGCTACATTGAGAGGTACCGTACCGACTTCGGCCAATTTAGTTTTGTTGGATATGAGGTGTTTGAGGAATTTGGCGTAGTTTGGCATTTTGGCAATGAGGTCTACAAACTGTATATTGACGTTTAGTTGCTTCAGCATTGCCAGAAACTTACCATATTCATTATCCAATTTCTGCTTCTGGAGTCGGTGAGGAAATGGTATAGGCGGTTCTTGTGAAGAAGGTTCTGAAGCTGGTGGAATAGTGAGGACGCTTGGAGGTGTCTTTTCTGTGGGCCTCAGCTTTTTCTTCACTATCCTCTTTGGATTCTTCTGATTGGCGGGATGTGAATCTCGTCGGTTTTCTTACCGCTTCTCAAGGTTATCGCCTTAACCTCTTCTCCTTCTTCTTCAAATTCGAGCTTCTCATTTTCATAACCGGCTACCAAGTGCTCAAGGTAGGTATTCTCAGATTGAATACGATTATTATAGACTTTGGCGGTGCTTTCAAGTTCAGCTACATTCCTTTTGGAAGTTTCGATTGCTACAACCCACTCTTGGAGGGAAGGGTGTAGTTCTGGAACTTTAGCTGTTTTAGCCACCTCCTTTTCTTCATCGTGCTCCTTCACATAGATGCACTTGGCTTGCTCTCTTGGATTTGGTTCATTTTGGCTGGGGAGAGCCCCTGGCGGTCTTCGAGCAAGATGTTCTGCAAGTTGATTGAATTTACCTTCGATTTTCTGGTTGAAGGCTTCTTGTGCAGAGAGCTGGTTCTGAGTTATGGACATGAAACCCTTCATCATCTCTTTGAGTTCTGCGTTTGGATCAACAGAGGATGAAGATGGTTGTTGTTGTTGTTGAAACCTGGAGGGGGACCTTGCTCTATAACCCATATTAGAGTTTGGTTGGGGTCTGTTCCCCTGATAGGTGTTGGAATTGTTGTTCTGCCCTCCTTGGTTCTGATCATTATTTTTCCATGAGAAATTCGGGTGATTTCTCCATGGATAGTTGTTGTTGATGTTATTGTTGTAGGAATTACCGGGGCGGTTTCCTATGAATTGTACTTCCTCGTACTGGCCTTTGCCTTCGCATTGATGAGTTTCATGAGGACCGGCGCATATGACACATCCTTCTGTAGGTGGAGCTGGTGGTGAACTTGTAGGTGGGGAAGCTATTGTTTTTACAATTTCGTTTTGAGATGTTGTTAGCTTTTCCACCATCTTTGCAAGGGACGAGATCTGAGCTGATAAATGATCTGTAGGCTCAACGTGGAGTAGGCCTGCTGCTCGTGGCGTTCTTCCTTTGGATCGTCCACTGTCTTGTATTGCTCGTCATGGTTTCGAGAAGGTCCATTCCTTCTTTAGGAGATTTCATCATGAAACTTCCTCCTGCAGAGGAATTGACGAGTAGTCGGTTCCCATCATCCAGACCGTTGAAGAATGACAGGCAGAGGGATTGATCGTCAAGACCATGGTGGGAACACTTCATTAGCATATCTTTGAATCTGTCCCATGCGTCGTACAACGTTTCTCCCGGCTCCTGACAGAAAGTGTTGATTTCACCGATCAATTGCCTTGTTCTACTGGTTGGGTAGTATTTGGCAAGGAATTTTTGGGCCATTTGCAGCCATGTGGTGATTGATCGGGAGGGAAGGCTTCGGTACCACCTGTTTGCTGAATCCGATAATGAGTGAGGAAAAGTTGTAGTCGGATTCTTTCTTTGACGTTGCCGGTTGACCAAAGGAATTGCAGAAGTCTAGGAAGAGACTCAGATGATTTGGGGCTTCATCTGGGTTCGCTCCACTAAACTTGCCTAGATCCCGGACGGCGGTGATGTAGTGGGTTTTGAAAACCCATCGTCCGGCTTCTTCTGGTGTTAGTTCAGGGAAACTATGGCTGATGCTCTTCCTTCGGTATTCGGTTGGTAGTCAGAGAGGCACGGTGTTCTGGTTGATTTGCATGGTCATTTCATTTATAACTTCGTTATTGGCCATGGCTTGATTTCTCAGGTTTCTTTGTGCTTGTAATAAAGTGCGCTCGGGTTCGGGGCTCGGACTGATTGGTGGAGAGCCTCGGGTTCGAGTATTTGGCATGCACAGAAGATAACTTGTGGTTTGTCAGAAACTGCAAAATTAGTTAGTAAATAAATAAGAAAGGCAGAGATATTGGTTAGGCTGATAAACGTTAGTTAAACAACACTGATATATTTTTTTTTGTTTTTTTTTTAACAAGAGTAAAATGACAGAATATTAAATGACAAGGGAAAGAAATGACAGAAAATTAAAGTTAGGAGTTAGTATACAGAAATTATAAGTTAGTAGTTAGTATACAATGGAAAGAAATGTTAAGGACAATGGAAATGAAATGTTAAGGACAATGGAAAGAAATGACAGGAAATTTTAAGTTAGTAGTTAGGGACAATGGAAAGAAAGGACAATGGAACGAAATGACAATGGAACGAAATGACAATGGAACGAAATGACAATAATATTAAGATGTTAGGAGTTAGATGTCCAAAGTCCGAAGTCAAATGTCCAAGTCAGGTCAGAAGTCCGATGTCCAATTCAGATGTCCGAGGTTAACAATTTAATAGTATTAACAGATTATTTTAATACAGCGAGTGAACTACCGGAAACTAGGGAAATTGATGGAATCAATCTCCCCGGCAACGGCGCCAATTTGCAGACTGTTATTTCTGAGTGGTTAAACTGGTGTAAAATTAAAAGAAAGAAATTAAAAACTCAAATTATAAACGTCGGGCTGCAAACAAATCCCGGTCGTAGTTAGTAAAACAAGTGTCGTATCCACAGGGAGATTGTTCAATTTATCCTAGTCTTGGTAGTTACTTAAAAACTGTAAAAAGGGGTTTAGCCGGAGGCAAGCTTGATTTGTTGTTTGATCAGTGCAAATATAATAAAAACAGTAAAAAGGTGAATTATTGATGTGGAAAAATGTTCCTAGGATAGCGGGGGAATTTCCTAAATTACTTAAACATATTTATAACCTGTCTCAATTATTTATTGCCTATTAGAGTTAATAATTGTCAGTTACGAACTCTTAATAAAAGCCTTAATATTTTCCTGCTCAGTCCGGA
The DNA here is from genome assembly GCA_023374045.1 of Limonium bicolor. NCBI lineage: Eukaryota > Viridiplantae > Streptophyta > Magnoliopsida > Caryophyllales > Plumbaginaceae > Limonium > Limonium bicolor. Next base: position 300,119,605 of record CM041776.1, on the reverse strand, counting down.
GTGTAAATACTAAGATTAATTCCTTTGTGGTACCTAGACTATCTCAAAATCATATGTTGATAGTTACCAAATAAATGCAGTCGTTTGTCGCGCAAAGCATTTAGCAATATTAGTTGAAAGGAATTAAAACAAGTTAAATGAGAGAAACAGGTGATAAATATTAATTTACGTAATATTAGAAATCAAACCCCCATCCTAGGATACAAAAGAAAATTACTCAGACATTAACGGAGATAAGAAGATTACACAGATAGATTTTGACATTAATTCAGAGGAAGAACTGGTCTGCTCTCTCGCTCTCACTGCTGCTCTTCTATTTCTTTTGTTACTGCGTGAGTGTGGAATGATGTGGTGATACGGGAGGAAATATAAGTGGAAGCGAATGGAGTGGGTGAGCGAATTCTTCAGACTCCCGTCGTGCGTGGTGTGTTTATGCAGTTATGGTGCTTTTATATAGAGGTTTGGATCCGTACGAATTTGATTGCAGATGAAGAAGAGCATTGATTGCTTCATTGATTGCGCAGGGGACAGACTGAATACGCGTGCGGAGTAGATGGATAAGTTGCGGGCGAGTCGGGCGAGTTGCAGACGACGACGGCGCGAAGAAGATACTGTCGCGACTGATAATTAGTCACGGTTACTGTTGGTGTCCGCCTGTGGTACCCCCAATAAGTGGCGGTTGTGTCCTCCGCCTCCAAGACCGCCCAAAAGGGCGGTTGCTTGTGTGGTGTCCGCCGGCGGTAGCCTGTGTGTTGTCCGCCTGTTAAGAGGCGGTAGCCTCTGTGTTGTCCGCCTGGCGGTTGCACGTGAGGAGACCGCTAGTTATGGGGCGGTTGCACCCTTGACCGTGGCCTATTTCCTTCAAACTTTGACCGGCTCTAGATTCTTCGTTTGGACTCCGTTTTCTGAGCCGTTTGCGTCTACGCGTTCGTCTCTTTGTCTACTTCACTCCCGGCTTGGTTTTCCTCATGTTAAACCAATAATTTTGTGAGATAAACAATAAAACATAAACTAGAGGAAAACTAACCGAAGTGGAGAAATGAGCAAGAAAAGTGCTAATATTATACATGAAATACACCTAAATAATATGCTCATTTGGACACTTATCAGTAATCCTATACCGGTCACGGTATGGTTTCCACTTGTATTTGATAGTCTTGTTGACTCTTCCTTGATCCACTGATCATTTACTTAGGTCATTCGATCTTCTTAATAGCTGCTCAGTGAACTTGACATGGTTGTCATTGATCGGGGTACTTCTCCAATCCTTGGAGATTCCCATTCGTTTGTTCTGGGTTTTTCCTTGTGGCTCATTCCCACGCATTTGTTGTGGTTACTACGCCTTAGTTGTTTAGGCACTACGGTTGTAGTTGCATCAGATTACCTCTTGTGAATGTTCCTGTAGCTTTCTGAGCTATGTTGGCCAGGTATTGTAACCTTATTGGCGTTATAGTTTTGGAGTTAACCCCTTCTGACTATGTCCCTAGTCAGCTGGTATACCTTTGGTGGTATTATCTAGCTATTAATGTTCCATAGACTTGTGTCTTGGGTTCCATTACTACTCCTTTTCCCATTTTGTTGCCCGGTTAGTGCTTCTTTTCCTGCTACTGGTTGACTAGCCAGGTTTCGCGACTGCTAAGCATGTCGCCCCATGCTGTTGTAAGTTGTAGCCTCCTTGTAGTTGGAGTGCTCATTCCACCGCTATTAAGTGCGGGTATTATTGTTCAACCGGGATCCATCTCCGGGACTTCCAGTTCTTGGAATCTACTACGTGTCGGTTCTTGTTTACCGTATGGTGGTTTACAACTGCTAGATCGGGTTTCCCCGAGTATGAGAGGTCTTTCCTTCTCTCTGGCGTTCTTTCCCAAGTCATACAATGGGGATGCGGTGGGCGGGACTGGTATTGTAGGTATCCGGTACTCACCGGTAGTCCCTATCTAGCATGTCTCTAATGCTAACACTCAGCCCTTAGCCCTAAGCTTCTAGTTCCTAACTCGGTATTTCCTAAACTCGGTACTTCCAGTCATCAGAGCGATACTTTGCTCTGATACCACTTTTTGTAACACCCCTACCGTTAATACCATCATTACCGTCCAATCTCCTCGTACTTCCAGAATCACGCAGCGGGTACATACTTACACACGGTGGGTGATACAATGCTGCTAGTCACCCACGTGACTAACAAAGCTACTTCTACTACATACAGCATCGGTCTGATGGGCCGGAATCCCGAGTACTACACATATACAATACATACTCCGTTTACTAATCACGTACTACTATGCTCCATTCAACACATTACTCCATTACAATACCATGCGATACAAAGTACATAACCGAGTTTACTAAGTTCCAAATACAAATACAATACTCCTTCTAAGTTCATATATACTCATCAAGAGTCTACGACTACCCATTCCTCACAACTACATACAAGGCTCCACGCCTTTTACGATTCTCTACTAACTACAGTTCATCCTAGCTATCCAAGTGTAGTCGCCGGTCTCTTACCGTGATCATGTCTGCTTCCGGTACCTGCACACTAAAAACGTTCCCCCTAGGGGGTCAGCTTACGCTGAATATGATAACCACATACCCCGCGTACTAGCGAGGGTACGCCAACCATTTGGTCGAATACATGCAATTCATTTTACAATACATACATACATACATGCTTTCATTCAAGATACTACAATACTACACAAGGTATACATACATACGCACAGTACAATACATGCTTGGAAGACAATACAAGTCAACCAGCACTTACTTACCATCTTCCAGAATACACATACACAATACATACTCAATACGCAATACGGAGATACACTTCTCCATTTCACACGTAAGGCTTGTTAGCTTCTTTACACACCCGGGTTAATCGGGTGTTCAATACTCATTTACTCAAGGTCTCAAGACCGATACTCATACAATACTTACTTCTTACTTACTTACTCAAGTCAAGTCGGTATGACCTCCGGGCAGGGATTACTACATCCCACCACCGGGCTTTAGGGTGGCCCACTAATCCAGGGTGCTACCCATTCAAAGGATTTGGTCCATGGAAAAGATTACAGCCAGGATTCGGATCCAACCTCTTGTGTTTCCTTATCCTCACGCGTGGCCGAAACTATATCGGACTTCTACTCATTCCATTTACTCATTACTCATGTTAGGAGTTAGATTGTTAGGAATTAGTAGAAGTCAGTACTTCACTTCCATACATCCATACAATACACAAGTACACATTACTTACACATACTCTTCATTTCCATTCATACATTTCATGAATTATACAAACTAAATGTTCAAGAAGATACATAAGAACAAACTAGTTCAAACACAGTTAAGTGCAATATAAGTCCGATTCGTGCATTTATCTTATTGGTGGTCACATAAGCACACAATCGGGGTAACCAGGTTAGGATACAGAGCATGAAGAAATCATACCTTTCACCGTTGATTTACTCTAGCGGGCGTTCCCTTGTCCCTTTGGTTCACATTTGTTTCTCGAATCTTACTCTCGAATCAATGACTACATGCCAAATGATTCCATTAATACTAAGCTTTACAATACATGCTTAATTACTTCGCCCGTACTTACCCCGTTATCCCGTTGTTTTGGTTTAACTTAATGTTCTTATACTTACAATTTCCTTAATTTTTTTCTTACTCATTTACTTATTTCCTTACCATTACTACCTCATTAATGGCGTACCACTACATTCATATGCATATATGTGTATAGGCATATATATACATATATGACTACCGTAGTCATATAATAAAACATATAGTTTTTTTTTTACTCGACCGACCTTACCCAGGGTCGGACCCAAGGTCGGTCGAAGTTAGTAAGTTTCGTTAAGGCAAAATTCCAGGCTCGACCGACCTTGCAAGTCCGGTCCCAAGGTCGGTCCATTCTAGTGAGTTACTTACGTGAAAATTTCAGGCCCACCGACCTTGCAAGTCCGGTCCCAAGGTCGGTCTGTTCCAGTATGTTCTGGGTTCGAATTTTCTGGACTCGACCGACCTTGCCCAAGTTCGGTCCCAAGGTCGGTCCATTCCAGTAGACCTCTGGCCTTCACAATTTACGACTCGACCGACCTTGTAAGTTCGGTCCCCAAGGTCGGTCGAAGTCAGAAGACTTCCCGTCTGTGTATTTTTAAGGTGCGACCGACCTTGCGAGTTCGGTCCCAAGGTCGGTCCGGCCCAGTACTTTAGTTTTAAAATCTGTTTTCAGTTCTATAATTTGCCCATTGCTTCCCCAATCTTCCTACATGTAATCTCACATGTTTAGACACTACTAAGGCCCTCCAAATTGCCTTAGTTCATCCCCCAAATTCCTTACTCATTTCTAAATCCACATACACAATTTCTCCTCACTTCCTTTCAACATTTACAATAGTTTTTTTTCCTCTTATGCTACAGGTTTTCATTCCAGCTTCTACCATTCAATACTCCTACTACCAATACCATTACTAGCATCCTCATTACATTATCTTTTCTTCCTAATTCTTCCCATTACCTAAATCCTTTTTAATTTGTTTCCGAGGTATTAAACACTCACCTCAAATTCTCCAAATACACTTAATTCCTCCTAGTTTCTCCAATGCATTCCTAGCATTCTTTGCTATAGATTTTGCATCCTTATATCCTCATACTACAACTACCATTCCATGGTTACCAAATATCTCTACTAACTCCAACACATACCTTAGTTCTCCCATACACCAAGTCATCCATAAATGCACATATTCCTACCAAAATTTTGCCATAGTTCATCTACTTTTCTTACTTAGCCACACAAGCCCATTCTCACCAAGTTCATTCCTAAAACTATCCACACCCATACAAGGGTCCTACCAGCAATCAATACAATATAAATTCACCAATACTTCCTCAATCCACAATACTAATACTCATACACAATTATTTGGCTCTAAGGCCTACAATCCACATACTTGCTCACAAATACTTAAACTTCCACAACTACAATACTAATACAATAGTTTAGGTTCTTTATTTGTTTACTCATTCCCATTACTCTAATGCATTAAATTTAGCCTTCAAGAAAGAGCTCTTACCTTACGCTCTTATTTCCTCTTTCCTTTTCCACCTCTTCTCCTCTCTTCCTTGTACAATTCGGTCACATGGGGGATGGAGTTGCCAAACTCCATTCCCATCACCCAAAGCACACATAAACAAGTGTAATTAAAATACTAACCCTTAATTTAATGCTAGTTCATTGAAATGCTTAAAGCAAGTTTCTAGGGTTTACCTTTGGGGTGTGTTAGGAGGGGTTTTAGCCCTTGGTTCAAGAAGGAGAATCTACCACCATTGCAAGGTGAAATTGATGCTCAAAAGAGAGAGAAAACAAGGCATAACAATGGGCAAAAATTGGTTACCAAAGGAAGATGGAGGAAACTTGAACCTTTTATGGAGATTTTTACCTTGTTGGAAAGAGGAGACTCCAAGCTCCATAATGGTGTGCTTTCTCTTCAAATGGGGAAAACCCATGGAGATGAAACTCATCCTTTTCGAATTTTGAAAAGAGGGAATGATAGAGGAGGATGAGGGGATTACAAATATGTGATCATTTTTTAGTTTGGAGCTTACATGAGGGTGGAGCATGAGGATGAAGAAGGGAAGCCATTAGAGCTTCTTGTGGAGCTCCCAAAATTGCAGCAGCCAGAAGAGAGAGGGAGAGAGAAATCGGTGAGGAGGAAGGAGAGAGATGAGAGAGTAGAGAAATGAGTGAGGTGAGAGAGTGTTATTTACCTTTTTGTACTTTTACTTTTTGCTTTATGATTTACTCATTTAGCTAGCTAGTATGTGAGTGTGTGAGGGAATTAATTAGCTCATAAAAACCAGCCCCCACATGTATTACTAGCTGGAGCGTTTTTCGTCTTTTACCGAAAACGCTCGTTATTTTACCCGGTTTCGGTACTATTCACTAACCGGGCCCGTTTTCCGGAATTTTCTCGTTTAATTATTTTTATTGATTATTAAGCTTCCGTAAATGCTTAATAATTGTTATTTAATTATTTATAATTTTTACGGGTCCGTTTGACCACTTAAAGTCACATTTTCGGGTTCTCTCGAAAGACATGCTCTAAAGCTCTCTTATCATTTTAATTCATTATTTGGATCCGTTTTCTTCGGGAGTTGTTCCCATACACTATTTAGGTCTTATTAAACCTTTAGAATCCATATAATACGCTAACCGAGGTCTCATACCTCCTATGGTTATTTAACGCTTATTTAGCGTTTTTCGCTTTTTAAGCGTTTCTTTACTTCTTTTGGATTTATTTTTCCTTACCAATACTACTTGAGCATTATTAGGCTCTTAAATACGGATTAGAATTATCTTAATCACTATATTTAAGTTTGGGTATTTCAATCAGCCTTGGGTTCCTTAAGAAGAGTTGTAGAGAAGTTAAATATCTAGAAAACAAGGTATAGTACATGAATTTTCATGCACGAATGAAGAAGATAGGGTTGAGCAAAGTTTACCTTTCCTACTGGATTTCTGGGTTGCAGATTCTTGGGGAGGAAACTTGAGCACGATTTTGTGACGAAGGTGGGGAGGATTAGGTCAAGTGAAAGCAATGGTTCGAATATAGGGTTGTAAGAGAGTTTAATGCAAAGGACGACTCCCAAAAATGTGGAGTAATGGCTGAGAAATAGGAGTCTAAAGTTTGAATATCATTCTGAAAATTTTGTACTTAGCTGTTTTTGTAGAAACTGGCTTGGCACGAATCCTGAGGCGCGCGGCTGAGTTATAAAACCCTAGCCACGTCAGCAAACTTCAAAATTTTAGCTCTAAACTTCCCTAGATCATATATTGAGCTAGGATGATCCATTTTTAACATTCCTATTATCAATATTCTTGGTTTTCTATAATCTTTTTATTGATACTGGTTTCATGGGCTGGTTTGACCATTCTCAAAAAGTCAACCCTAGCAAGGCTTAAGGAGCTTTAAGGTTTCTATGATTTTATATTGACTTTTATGATTCGAACCAATGCTCCAAATATTTCTAAAATCTTTATAATATAATTAGAGTGTATTGAAATTTTTCCAAGATTTATTGAATTATAAATCTTCTTATTAAATTCATAATACCATATAATAATTTAATGTTTAATATTATTTTTTAGGGATTAATAAAAGAAATCCCCTAAATTAATTTAGATTAATTTATGGGGTATTTCAAGTTCACAAGGAGCCTATTCCCATTGTTTAGCCCGTTAAAGAAAGAAAGGCAAAGAGAATGCTCATCCAAACTATGGTGTGATCAGTTTATCCATATCTCTTTGACATGTCCCAAGCATCATATAATGTCTCTCCTGGTTCCTAGGTGAAGGTGTTGATCTCTCCAATGAGTTTCCTAGTCCTGTTTGTTAGGTAGTACTAGGCAAGGAACTTCTTATCCATTTGAGCCAAGTCTGAACTGACATTGAAGGAAGGCTCCGATACCACCTGGCAGTTGTATCTTGTAAGGAGAACGGGAAGAGCTGTAAACGGATCCTCTCATTCAATGCACCGGCCTTCCCAAAGGAATTACAGAATTCAAATAAGATACTTATTGGCAGTGGCGGAGCTACATGTAGCAGGGCCCCCCCAACCTTTTAACAAAAAAATTGAAAGTATATATGTTAGATTACTCATGTGAATGACAATAAATAATGACATTTTAGATAATAAAGAAAGTATCATGTAAAGTAAATATATTAGGTGTCAATTATCTGTCATTAACGGTAAATACTCAATCATATTTTATGTTGTTTCTAATCTAATCACTTCCAATCAAATGCCACCTTACTATAAATGCAAATCCTTAATTTTTGGTTTATTCCAATTACCTTACCGAGTAGATTGTTTAAGGACTTTCATATCAATGGTTGATTTCATTTACAAAATTCTTTTTGGGCTATCTCCTTGATGATTGTATTTCTGATTTTTTTTTAATTACAAATTTTTACAGTATATTAGTAACTTATTTTCATTGTTTCCACTTGACTCCTTAATAATTTGATCATTACCATAAATGTTTGTTTACTAATTTGAAAAATATACTGAATTTCTTATCAATTAATTAGAGAGCCATTTTTAGTATATGCTATAGTTTTTAGGGTGTTTATTACTTCATTCTATTCTCAATAGATAGGTCTATTCGTTATTTTAAAAATGATAAGCATGTTTAAATCCTATAATTTCCATCTTCACCCCTTGTCTTTTCTATCATATTCTACCTTTTAATATATTTCAACTTATAATACAAAAAAGTAAGAGCGAAATTGTCAACAGCTAAAAAATCTATATTTAAACAAGATGAAGTATTTTTCTTGGATTAGTGTATATGTTTTGAAGACTTGCTAAGTTATTAGTACCATCATTTAATGGTTTACTTCATTGTTCTTTGACATTTATGTTATATAATAGTGATTTTTTATTTCTTAATATACTATTCCTTCTATGATACTAATATCTTAGACAATTTACATAGTTTACATATAAAACAAAATGTATATTTAAATAGTTGAACATTACATACCATTAATATTGTTGGAGTACATATTATATGTACACACATGCTTATATTAGTCTGTACCTAGACGCTGCTATATGTACGTTTTTAGAGTGTATCTAGGTATTGTTACAGTTGTATTTTTTCTCCTTAGTCAGGCACATATAAAAGGCCTTGACTTATCTCTGTCGTTCTTTATCCAATACAAACGAGAGTCATAACTTGCTCTCTGTAATAAACTTCTCTTCTCCATTCTCTGCGTTAATCAGAGAAGTGGTCAATACAAGATTCAGTTTCGTTTAACATGGTATCAGAGCTTTCCATCAACTTCCGCTAAAACAATGGATGACGCGCTTTCGGGGAAGAAACCAGAGACACCTACCGGTAAATCGAATGCCACCGTCATAGACCCAAATGATCCGCTCTATGTTGCGTCGAACGAACAAACTGGGCAAGCCCTAGCCCCAAAGTTCTCTGGCGAAGGGTTTTTAGGGTGTAAATGGACTATGCAAGAAGCTTTGAGTGCGAAGAACAAAGCCGGCTTCATAGACGGTACCATTTCCCAACCCGATGCTCAAGATACGGTTCGCACAATGGCATGGAAACGGGCTAGGTCGCTGGTTGTCACCTGGATTCTGTCTTCTCTCGCACCAAACATTGCAAGAAGTGTGATGTTTACCAGTGATCCCAAACAAATTTGGGACTGGCTATGCAAACGTTTCGAGAAACGGAACCTGGCTACGCTCCACAGCATCAAAACCCAGATCGTAAACCTCAGGCAGGGCGACGACAACATTACAGACTACTTCTTGAAAGCCAAAGAAGTCTGGGCGCAGTATGATCTTGTAAGACCCGTCGATCCTTGCGAATGTTGCTCGGCTTGCAAGTTCAAAGAGAAAGGAACGAAGCACCGGGAAGAAGACGAGACGATTCACTTTTTGATGGGTCTAAACAAACATTACAATCAACTTCGCGGCCAGATACTTGCGATGAGTACGATACCCAGTCTAGAAGAGATCTATTCTCTCCTTATTCAAGAGGAGGAAACGAAAGATACCGGTGATTGCAGAGAAGAAGCGGCGGAGCAGTCCATGGCTCTACTCTCCAAAGGCGGCGGCAATTTTACTTTCAATCGCTCGAAGTTGAATCAGAGTCCTCCTATTCCACGCAACCCTAATAAGAAAACAGGGAGCAAATCAACCACTCTAAACAAGAAAGAGTCACATAAATGTTCTAACTGTGGAAAAATTGGACATCTGCGGGCCGATTGTTGGTGGCTGGTGGGGTTTCCAAATGACGATACCAGAAAGGGAAAAGAGACGAGAGTCGGATCTGTTATAGCCGACCAATCGAAGCAAGACTCAACAAGTGGAATCCCAAATCAAGACTCACCAGTCCAGGGATTTAGCCCAGATCAACTGAGACAGCTTGTCACCTACCTTCAACAACAGAAGGATGCGGACTCGGCAAACAAACAAGGCACTTTTGGGGACTTCTCAGGTAAGTCTCGACCAACACACAGTGTTCTTTCATATATGCTATCCAACTCTGTCTATTTGATGAATGAACTGCAATCTGTGTGGATTCTTGATTCTGGAGCAACAGAGCATGTTAGTGGAAACAAACTCTTGCTTTCAAACTGTGAAAACCTTAAAAACAGAAAGGACATAACCTTGCCAGACGGAAACAAGAATTTAGTTGAATCTGTTGCAGACCTCTCTGTTAATGGAGTTACGTGCCTGAAAATGTGCTGTTTGTTCCATTGTTCTTATTAATATAATATCCTTGTCCAGATTAATAGAAGACTTAAACATGCCCATTGTTTTCCATGATAATGTATGTACCTTGCAGGATTCTAGAAGAACCATTCACTTACAGATTGCGAAACAAGTTTGCGGTTTATATGTTGTGGATTTGAATTCCTTGCGTGACTGTATTCTGAAAAAGGAACATGTGTCTGTTGGTTGTTTGAATTCATGTATTGTTCCATACAAAGTGAATCACTCGCAAGATTACATTTTGTGGCATAATAGGCTAGGACATATGCCTTTGCAAAAGATGAATAAGACTATAAATGTTCATGTTCCTAAACATTTGCAAAACAACATTCTGCCTTGCACCATTTGTTACAAGGCTAAGTCCAAACGCCTAAAATTTCCATCCTCCTACATAAAAACCACACAGCCGTTTGAGTTAATACACGTTGATGTTTGTGGCCCCATGAGGACACAAACACTAAATGGGCATAGATATTTCCTTACCCTTGTCGATGATTTCACTAGAGGTACCTGGATCACCCTTCTCAAATTTAAATCCGAAGCTTTTACTAACATCAAGAACTTTGTCAATCTAGTTGAGAGACAAATGAATAAACATATCAAGGTTATTAGAAGTGACAATGCCAAAGAATTAGGGAAGTCAAGGGAAGGGAGTGAATTCTTCACCCAAAATGGAATTGTCCATCAAACCAGTTGTGCCCATACACCACAGCAAAACGGAGTGGTGGAAAGAAAACAACGCCATCTCATGGATATCGCAAGAGCCTTACTCTTCCAATCAGGATTGGATGATCATTTCTGGGGCCATTGTCTCGAACATGCAGCTTTCTTAATCAATAGGACTCCCAGTAAATCCATACAAAACTTAACTCCCTTTGAAAAATTGTATGGGTCCAAACCAAACTATGATGAGATCAGGAGCTTTGGAAGTCTTTGTTATATGACAAACAATTCTCCCAACAAAGGAAAACTTGACCCTAGATCATCCACCTGCATATACATAGGCAACTGCAAAAACACAAAGGGCTACAAAGTTCTAACCCTAAAAGGAAAAGACTTAAAAATCACACGTGACTTAACCTTCTTTGAAAACATTTTCCCCTTGACAAACAAGGAATGGACAACTCTCATAGATCAAACTGAACACGAACCTGACATATTCTTTCCTCTTCACAACACCTTCACGGAGGATGACCCTTGCACACCTCAGTTTTCTGAAGGAAGAGAAGATCCTCATCCTCCAAACATTGACCAGGAACCAACACATCCCACAATTATAGACCTCAATGAATCTACACAAACCACAGACCAAGTTACCACAGATCAGGTTCCCGCACAACTCCCAGAACTTAGAAGATCTACCCGTGCTCACAAACTCCCATCAAGATATGATGACTTCATAGTCTCCACTAGCTTAAACCATAAGGACTCTTTCTCCGATATTCTAGCCCATAGACTTCAAGACACACGAACCATTTCAGACAACCAGCCTGTCTTCAATACCCTCACCGATTGTATACCCAATACCACAGTCCTATCCTGCTCCCTTCACCAAAACTCAACCAATCTCTTAAAACATCTAGATGATTTTAGGGAACCATCTAATTATACAACCGCCAGCAAGGACCCCAAATGGGTCCAGGCCATGACAGAAGAATTCGAAGCTTTAAAACAAAATAAAACTTGGTCCATCGTTGACTTGCCTAAAGGGAAGCGGCCAATAAGCTGTAAATGGGTTTACAAAACAAAACTCAAAGCGGATGGCAGCGTAGAAATATTCAAGGCAAGGCTTGTTGTCAGAGGTTTCACACAAAAACATGGGCTAGACTACGAAGAGACATTCTCTCCCGTCGTTAAGCTAACCACCGTCCGTGCTTTGATAATAATGGCCATCAAGAACGGATGGATCTTAGACCAACTAGATATTAACAACGCTTTTCTCCATGGTGACCTCCATGAGGATGTCTACATGACCATACCTCAAGGCTTAAAGGTTAACGGTGAGAACAAAGCGTGTAAATTGCACAAATCACTTTATGGTTTGAAACAAGCCTCTCGCCAGTGGTATGAAAGGCTTGCTAATTTTCTCAAAGGTCTAGAATTCCACCATTCTCAGAATGACCACTCTCTCTTCGTTAAGAGAAAGAAAAACAGTATAACATTACTAGGAGTATACGTTGATGATATCCTAGTTGTAGGAAATGACATTAAAGAAGTCAAATTCCTCAAAAGGAGATTGAACGAAGAATTCAGAATCAAAGATCTTGGAAGACTAAACTTTTTCCTTGGGATGGAGTTCCTTGAAACCAGAAAGGGAATGATCATGTCCCAACAGCGATATATTAATCAAATTCTTCATGATTTTGATGCCCAAGGTCTTAAAACTTCTGTATCCCCCCTTCCTCTAAATCTAAAACTCTATCACAATTCTGGCTCCAAACTAGAAAACCCCACCACATATAGATGCCTAGTAGGGAAATTGAATTTCCTCACACACACTAGACCAGATATATGCTATGCTGTCCAATTTTTGAGCCAATTTCTTTAAGATCCTACCACAGAACACCTTAAGGCTGCCCTTCACACCCTTTCCTATGTTAAAGGCACTTCCCTTTGATCTAGAAGCATATTGTGATTCAGATTGGGCCTCTTGCCCAATCACACGAAAATCAATTTCCGGATATTATATTCTCTTGGGTGGGTCTCCTTTAAGTTGGAAATCGAAAAAACAAAGCACCATTTCTTTTTCCTCCGCCGAGGCTGAATACAAGGCCATGCGACAAGTCACCGGAGAATTAAGTTGGTTAAGTAGACTTCTACATGAGATTGGCATTAACAATATAACCCCCATACCTCTCAAGTGTGACAACTTAGCAGCCATACACATTGCTAGGAACCCCGTTTCTCACGAACGCACAAAACACATAGAATTAGATTGCCATTTTGTGCGTGAAAAATTGCAGGGTGGACTAATCCAGGTCCAACACATTCCAAGCACCCATCAGCTGGCTGATCTGATGACGAAACCCCTCACAGGTAAAAGCTATCGCAACTCTTTTGGTGTTTTAGGTTTGCAGGAACAAGGAAAGACATGACTTCTTCAACAACAATTCTGGTGCACTTCTGATGATCTTCACGGACAAAGAGCACAGTTTGTTCCCCTTCCAGCAACACAAACATGTACTCTTTCAGGGGGGTGTTGGAGTACATATTATATGTACACACATGCTTATATTAGTCTGTACCTAGGCGCTGCTATATGTACGTTTTTAGAGTGTATCTAGGTATTGTTACAGTTGTATTTTTTCTCCTTAGTCAGGCACATATAAAAGGCCTTGACTTATCTCTGTCGTTCTTTATCCAATATAAACGAGAGTCATAACTTGCTCTCTGTAATAAACTTCTCTTCTCCATTCTCTGCGTTAATCAGAGAAGTGGTCAATACAAGATTCAGTTTCGTTTAACAAATATATAGCTAAAAATAATGTTTGTTAACATATTTTTAGCCCCCCCCTAACAATTAATTTCTGGCTCCGCCCCTGCTTATTGGGTGCATCATCTGAATTCTACCCAATGAATTTTTCTAAGTCTTTGATTACTGTGATGAAGTGGGTCTTGAATATCTATTGTCTGGCTTCCGCATGTGTTATCTCTAGGAGGACCATGGATGAAGCTCTCCTTTCGGTGTCCGACTGATAGTAGTCACTGAGGGTTTGATGTTGAGCTTGCGGTTGTTGTTCTAGATCATCAAAATCTTCATGGTCCACCATGTTTAGATCTTTTCTGTTTCTTCGAGCCCTTAGCAAAGAACACTCAAGCTTGGATCTTGGATTGCCAAGTGGAGAACCCCTTGCTCGAGAGTTGGGCATACACTGGAGAGACAGAAGTTACCTAAAATATGCATAAAACAAAATACACTAAGCTATTAGAAATGAGAAATATAAACAAGAATAACCGAAACAAAAACAAACATAAACAAAAACTAAAATACCGAAACTAGGGAAATGATAAAATCTATCAATTTCTCCAGCAATAGTGCCAAAAAATGGTTGGTAGATAATACTAAAGCAGTATGAACCTAAGAAAACAACAACAGGGCAACTGCACCTAAATCACTATGGCTCAACAAGGTCGTATCCACAAGGAAGTTGGTTTCTAAATCCCTAGCTTCGGTATCCTAGTAAATGAATTAAAAGAGAGGTAAATGTGGGTTTAGCCGGATGTAAGCATGATTGTTGATTCGAAATGGTAAAAGCAATAAAAAAAAGAAAACTAAATTGGTACTTTAGTGGGTTGGATGGGAAATGTACCCTAGTATAGTGTCATCACCCAAATACACCCAAACATGACCTTAATCCTAATTCACTCTAGTTGTATAATAGAACTAAATTAATGTCTCTCTAAAATATTAGAATTGGTCAACTCTTATCTAGCTATATGAATCCTTCGATTAGGCTAGGTTCAAATCACTAAATAACATTCAACACAAGTTCTTAAAATATCAATAGGATTCACCAACTAAGTAAAGAGGGTTAAAAACTAGTGTCTCTCTCTCTTGGCCAAAACTCCTAAATCAAGTATGTATGAAATTAGGAATCACCACAAATACACATAGATTATCGGTCTAGAGCATTCAAAAAATTTCAAGTGAGAAAACAACTATATTTGAGTGAAATAGGTATTGAAAGCTAGTTTGGGGATTTGGGGTCACACCCCCCATCCCAATATACATAGAGTTACTCAAACATTGAAAGATAGAAAAAATAAATGAGTGAAAAGTAGCCATTAATGATATGGCTGAGCTTTAATGAAGGTGGAGTCTCCCCCTCTTTCCTCTCTTCTTTTTTCTCTTTTGGCCTCTGTGTTGTTCGAGTGTCTATCGCGAGTGGGTGTGTTCAAGAATAATCCCCTCATTTTTCTTCTCTCCCCCTCCCCCCTTAAAACGTGTCGACCTCCATATTCTATATTTGGTCAGTGTGTTTGTTTAGTAACCAACATGTGACATGTTGACTTCTGGTTGCATCTCGCATTTTGGTCCGGAAACTTAGAAGGGATAAATTCAGGACCACAAGGCTAATGACCGCCATGCCCTCAAATCTCATGTGAGAGAGCCTCAAGATATTATGCTATGATCCCCGGAAGTTCACGTTCCTGACATCCGAGTCTAGTACATTGCACTACGGCCCCCGAAACTGTTATTCCAGACGTCAAGACCCGATAGCTTGCATAGAGCCTAAAATTCTTCGTCTAAACTATGATTGCTCCCCGTTTGTTATGTTTTAACCATGAGAGGTGAGGGATCCATATAGCAGTCAAATATCTCTTTTGAGACCTGGAATCATGCTAAATAATATTTCACCTAAATTCTCATCAAAATGTGTAAGTTCACCTATAATAACATAATGCTCAATAAAGTGGTGAGAATAGGTTATAAACCAAGTAAAATATAGGTAAATATAAACCTTATAAATGCATATTTTCACCACTTATAAAAAGCCTAGTAAAGGTCTATTAACCCTAAACAATTTAGCTAGAACCCGAAGGTTAGTTCAAGTACCCGATTCAATCGATAGCAATAAGAGCAAGTTCCCCTTAAATTGCAATGAAATTTATCTCAGCGGCCTTTCATAAATAACACTGATTTAGTTCCCATGGTACAAGTTCCTATTTAGTTAACTACGGTAGGAACCCATAGAGATAATAGATTGAGCAAAACCTTAAACACTTCACACAATCAAATGTAGACAAGCTTAAGAACATAAATATTCGATAATCATATTTCATTAAGAGCAATAACTAAAATAAAGCATAAAATAGAGTTCAAGGTTCAACAATGAAGTTTTAGGAATTTTGGGGAAAATCCTCATCCTTAGGTACAAGGAGGGTACTCCTCCAATAGAGCATAAATGAGAGAGAAGGAGAAGAAATAGCCATGGAGTGGTTGGAGAAGAGCTTTAATGGTGTGGAGGATTCTCTTATTCTTTCTTCTTCTTCTCTTCACAAATGAAGTCCCCCTTTTTTCACCTCCTTGTGTGTGACTGTGCGTACTTATACATGTGCTTCCTTCCTTTTTAATTTCCCAAAATTCTTGTTTTTATCAGCTACGTGTGTGTGCTTCCTCACTCACTGGCGTGAGTTCCATCTCCTTCAAGCTTCCCCACGTCATGTTCCAGGTCACTCATGTGAGGCTCTCTATTTGATGTCTCCCAAAAGCAGTAAAGTCTAGCCCCGTTTAAGACATAAATCTAAGTTGTGAGTGAATGTCCAAGCCGGGCGAGAATTTGATTATGTCGAGTTGTCTGGGTGTGTTACCCGTGAGTGAATGCCCAAGTCGGGCGAGAATTTTATATCGAGTTGTTCGGGTGTGTTAGCCAGACACATACACAGACAATTGTAGCTAATGTCCTAAGGAGCTGCACACAACCTTTGTTGTTTCTGGGTTCCTGATCCGGCTTCCGGCTTCTGGCTTTCGGCCTCTGTGACTTGTAAGTGATCTAGATTCATCGTTATAGCTCCGATTTGGGATCTGTTTGCGTTCACACATTGATCTCTTTGTCTACTTTGCTTCTAGCTATTTTGTTCCCTCCGTTTAAGCAATAAACGTGTAAAAACATCACTAAAACATAAAATTAAAGGAAAACTAGCTAAAATGAAGAAATGAGTATGATAATCATTGATAAAGGATAAGAAGCATACCCCTAAAATGTGCGCATTTATGCACTCATCACACCCACACACTTTTCTTTTTTCTTGTCATCAAGCAAAACTAAGAACTTAAGCAAGTAGGAATGCTCAAAGCTAAAAAAACTAGTATTTAATGTAGAATAAGAGAAGAAACAAAAAACGATCCAATCCTTTGAGGAGTATGAACCATCATTTACTGGTGGCATGAATGTACTTAGGGAAAACAAGATATAGAGTTTTGGGGTATAATCCGAATTGCTTCAAGGATTTAAAGATTAGGTAACTTTGAGAACTTTTACCGTGATCAACTTCTCTTAATAATGGGCATTGAGAAGAAAACAAAAGGAAAATAGATGTATGTGTTTCTTACACTTTTGCATAAGAGATGAGAAAACAGATTTGGATACCAATTATGTCTCATAAATCCCTTAAATATTTTTACATTTAACCCTTTAGCAATCTCTAAGAGAGAATACAAAAAGAAACCCTAAGCGATAAAAATCCAACCATTCTAGATCACTTAGTCACAATGCATGAAAATGCTTCTCAAAAGCAATCAAAAAGAAAAACTTTGAGTATTTGACATAAATTTATAATAGCATTTGTTCTCAACGAGAACAACCCACAACATATGGATCCAAGTTTTTGATTTTTGAACAAACACATAAGCATAGGGTTTGAACATTTAAGCACAAATTCACCGAAGAGGTCACTCCCCCACACTTATATTGAACAATGTCCTCATTGTTCATTAGACAAACCGGAGAAGGATTCATAAGACCTTTCCAGGAAGTAAACCAGAGGGAAACATAATGGAAACAAACAAGTATGTAAGCACAAAAGCTATCCCTAGTGGCAGATTCGAAACAAAATGAAAGAAAAGAGAAAGATATATAAAATGAAACTAGTACTCTCTTGATAGTGTTTTCGCTTGCATTAAGAGCTCCCTCACACTTAAGGTTTATCCTCAGGTTAACGTAGCTTGGTTGCGGTGTAGACATGAAACTGCACCTATAAGACACTAGAAGCAACCAAACTACAACATGGGTTAAGGGTTAGCAAAAATAAAATCAAAGGAGAACTTAAATTAAAAACAAAATTAAGGAAATAAACGTGTGGGTTTCTTCCTAAGAAGCTGCCCCTCTTTAAGTTCTTTGGCTATATCATAACACCAAGTCATCCTAGATTGAATATAAACATGAAGTTGGCTTTAACGGGTGGGTTGGGCGGGCATCATGTATCATTAAAGAATGACCCAGATTAAAAAGAAATGTTACCTCAACACTGGAGATTTGATATATAAACTCCACCAATCTTGCTTTAGGTGGGTGTTCTAAGGTTGGTGATCCTTGGTGCCTCATCTTCAAAATTAAGGATGTAGGCATCCTTATCTTCATTGAAAGGATCATGTAGGGCTTTGGGGTGTACTTTATCTTCACACTCTAGTCTGGGATCATTCCTAACTAATGCTCTAATCCGGACACAACCAATCACATAAATAATAGTTTCTATTGGAGACCAATTAACCTATAGGCGGGATCACACTTCTAGTCGCTAATCAGGTTTAACTTCCTACGTCTCGTTATCTTTCTCAACTCTTGCGTGTTGATTAGAAAACTACAAATATTGCTTTAATAATTGATCAAAAGATTAAAGCACATGAAGAAATGGAATTAAACTATTGCATTAATGAATTAGTGAAAAGATTACAAATAAATATAAAGATCCGGTCTGCTACCCCAATCCAAGGAGCTAGTCTAACTACTCTAACATGATACTAAAAACAGGAAAAACAATAAAGGAAGAACACATTGAACACATCAGAGAAAAGGGAAGAATAAACTCTACTAGAAGATCTCCGTTTCACCTTCTATTGTCACATGTCTCTGCATTAATTCATTGTCAGGAGTGTGGAGTGCTAACAATGGTGGAGTTATGTATGTGAAAAGGAAAGAGAGGGAGAGGCCGAAGCCTCTCTGTTGGAGCGCGGCCGAGGAGACGTGTGTATTTCTTCTTTTTTTTTCAGCGCCGAACCCTTGTTCTCATCTATATACCAACAGCCCTTTAAGATATTTCTATCTTTAATATCATTCACGGTCGTCGTAGAGGGAGAGAGAAAGATGCTAAGCCACTACGAGAGAAAACAAAACTAGAAACTCGTGGCTACAAAATCAGACTGAGGGAAGACAAGCAGGAGGATGCCCGCTTCATTGTAGTGTGGTGTGGTGCTGTGCGTGCCAACCTGACGAGCAGGCAAAAAACATCATTTTAGGCCATAGTTAGAGCCATGTAGTCCATGAGAGAGAAAACACTCTCTCCTCTTCTTCTTGTTCTAGTTTTTCTTGTCACCATAGTTTTTATTTAGTAGTTGTACATCTAGTCTCTAGATGTTTTTTTGCTTAATAATAAATCTTTTTAGTTTCTTGTCCTCTCTCCGGTTAGGAGAGTTTTTTGCTGTGTATAGGTTGTGTTTTAGTTTCTTTGTATTTTGTGGGTTTTGGGTGGGATATGCAAACTCAGCTTCCACCTTCAACGTCGTTGCAAGAGCTGAAAAGTCTAATCTTCGCTCTGTGGAGCCGATGACTGTCAATGAAGTCTGCGTAGCAGACGATGCCGTAAACGCCGGTTGTGCCGCCAGCACCAACGGTGGTGCCGATGGCGGTGGTCATGGTGATAGTGCGTTCACATTGTCAACGTGGAGAAGAAGTCAATTCAGTAAACTCTATTTTAGAAATGATATATGTAACTTGCTGGTTTGAGAACTTGACACATGTCCTACATGGTGTCACTTTGCATGTACCCCTTCTTATATATAATATAATATTATGCTTTTTCAAAAAAAAAAAATCATTCACGGACGTCAGTGACATACCAGATTCATGTCGCGAGTGCTGGAGCATACTTTAGTAATTTAATTTCCAAGGATGATGTACAGAGAAATACTTGTCGTTATCAATTGATAACATGGAATAATTAATGAATGTGCTTATATGCATTACGTGAGGTTTGAAAATGTCGTGAATGATGTATACATATACATCACCGTTTGTTACGTTGTAAACCTTAGAAGATGAAAAATGTAATTCCAAGACTTTCTCCTGCATTTGATACATAAAATGTATCACGTCATATTAAAACATAAATCTAAGAAAAAATACATGATAAGTGAAAAATATGACATGAATTGTTATGAAAATAGGAAGAATTAAATCCCTAAAAAGATATATTTCAATCAAACTTCCTCACACTTAGCTTTTGCTTGTCCTTAAGCAAATAAGGAATAAAACTATCTCTAAGGTCGTAGTATGGAACCTCAGGATTGAACAAGTGCAGAAGGAAATCAAGCAAAGTGGCAATCAAAAGAATAATCCTGCTCTTAGCTGTAAGTTTTCGCAAACAGTGAAAGAAGAACAATTATGTAAAAGCATGGAGAAGCTTGATTGCGTAAACTAAATATAGGATAGCTTGGGAGCTTCCACCAATTTCTATCCTCTAATCTTTGGATGACAAGGGGTCTGAAGTAACATCTTAATCCGTGTTACCTTTCAACACCACGTACTCATGATTATAAACAAAAAATTAAACTATTATTAACTTTTCTTTCGCATGCAAAAACATTCTTCTTCAAGAAATATATACAAAACAAACGAATTATTGTGAATTGTAGAGTTATTTCGTAACCTAGACTTTTCTCTCTATCCTTGTAACGGTGTTGGGCCAACTATCCCAGATCCTGAGACCTTAGGTAGATAGGTGTTAAGGCACCCCTAGGACTTAATAACCGGATAGACGAGGTCTGCTTCTATTAGGAAAATTTATGATCAGCAGAGTACCTTACCTTATCCTTTCATTCCAAACTTTCACATCATTTCCAAAATCCCAAACTAAACTAATTCAGATTACACAATCAGCTAATCCACCAAATTTTAGTGAAAACAGAATTAGTTTGAATAAAAACAAGTTAGATTAGTCAAGCAGCTTTAAGCAAGAGAATTCTTGAGGTTGTCACCTGGCTCAACTTCAAACTTCCACAAACATTTTCACCCCATAAATCGATATTTAAAGCACTCAGAGAAGCGATTCTCTCAGAGCAAGAAAATAATCTAAAACAAGTGTGGCATTTAAGCGCAACTGGCATATTTTCAGGGAAAGGTCTCTACTTCCTCTCACTTAAGAGGAGCAATGTTCTCATTGTTCAAAAGAAAAGCAAGAAAAGAACTTTCAAAATATGCTACTCATTAAGGATTCATTCACATTTCATGGATTAAAAATAATCATTAAGCATTAAAGTCATAATAGGCTGAACACAAACATTAAAAATAAATGAACTGAAACTCCCCTGATATTGTAGATTGAGAAAGGTTTCCTTCCTCACACTTAATCTTGAACAATGGGGTAGCATCATTCCTTACATTTGCGTCCAAGCAAGTGTCCAGCCTTGGAGAATATATATTACCACACAAAAAAAAATTTCACCTGCACACACTCACAAAAACTACCATAAAAACGCTAGAAGCGTTGCATTAGAAGCACAGGCACCACTGCCACTTCTGAGTGAAAACAAAAAACAAAAATTAAACTAAGAAAATAAATTAATGCAAAAAAAAAACAAACCAAAACAAAAACATTAGTAAAACAAAAATAAACTAATATTAAAAAAACTAAATATACAAAACTAAATAAATAAATAAATAAAATAGATAAATAGAATAAAATATAACTAAAGTAAACTAAAACAATGTAAAGAAACAGAGAACTCAACTAGGATCAAAAAATAAAAGTCGACAATGGCTTTGACGGTTAGGGGAAAGAAACCATATTGACCATTACCAATCCACCTAGATCAAAACAAAGTGTTACCTCAACAAATAAATTTAGAAAATATAAACTCCACAAAACCTGATGTTTGAGGAGGTGTTCTCGACAACAAATCTCTAATTGAAGACCGGGTGATGGTGGTTTTTCATCCTCAAATTGGAGAATGTTTACATTCTCCTCCTGTTTGTGAGGCTTAACGGAATAATCCTGCTGGCAGACAACATCAGAGGGAGCTTCAACTTCTTCAATTTCTCTGGAGTCAACCACATCCGGTACCTCCACTGATTCATAGATAGGTGAAGGTAAAATATCTTTGAATACTGGTTGCTCTGTCTGAGTCAGGGTTGGAGAGGGAAAGTAATATAATTTGTCTGAGGCGGGATCACGCTTCTAGTTGCTAATCAGGTTTAACTTTCTATGTTTCGTTATCCATCTCATATCTCGCGTGTTGATTAGAAAACTTCAAATATTGCTTTAATAATTGATCAGAAAATTAAAGCGCATGAAGAACTGAAAATAAACTACTGCATTAATGAATTAGTGAAAAGATTACAAAATAAATATAAAGATCCGGTCTGCTACCCCTATCCAAAGAGCTAGTTTAACTACTCTAACATGATGTTAAAAACAAGAAAAACAATAAAGGAAGAACACATTGAACACATCAGAGTAAAGAGAAGAAGAAACTTTGCTATAAGATCTCCGCTCTGCCTTCTATCGTCACATGTCTCTACATCAATCCTGTATTAGAAGTGTGGAGTGTTAACAATGGTGGAGTTGTGTATGTGGAAGAGAAAGAGAGGGATCTGTTGAAGTGCGGCAAAGGAGACGTGTGTATTTCTTCTTCTTTTTTTCAGCGCTGAACCCTTGTTCTCATTTATATACCAATAACCCTTTAAGATAGTTCTATTTTTAATAGCATTCACGGTCGTCGGTGACATACCAGATTCATGTCGTGAGTGTTGGAGCATACTTTAGTAATTTATTTTCCAAGGATGATGTGCACAAAAATACTTGTCGTTATCAATTGATAACATGGAATAATCAATGAATGTGCTTCTATGCATTACGTGAGGTTTGAAAATGTCATTAGTGATGTATATATATATCACACGTTTGTTGCGTTGTAAACCTTAGAAGATGAAAAATGTAATTCCAAGACTTTCTCCTGCATTTGACACATAAAATGTATCAGTTCACATTAAAACATAAATCTAAGAAAAAAACACATGATAAGTGAGAAATATGACATGAATTGTTGTGAAAATAAGAAGAATAAAAGCCTAAAGTAGATGTATTTCGCACTTGTCAACTTAGCGCATGAAAGTTGAGCTTCCACCTTACATCATTGGTGCACGGGTGAAGATGGATTTGATCCTCCAGATGAAGATCAAAGTTTGATGGCTCATCCTCTTTAAATTTGAGGATGTAGACATCCTCACATTCTTGGAGAGGCTCATAGGAAGACCCTTGATGGAAACCAATTTCATAAGGAGGTGGCTCCTTGAAGTCGATGGTGACACTCTCTTGGGGTGACTCGAAGGGAGGCAATGGCTCCTCCTCAAAGTTGAGGATGTAAGCATCCTCATCTCTTGGTAAAGCACAAAGGGGAAGCCTTGGTGGTAGTTAACTTCAAAGGAAGAAATGGGCTCCATGAAATTGAAGTGGGGACTATCCTTCGATGGCTTGTCTTCAGCATCATGCACGTGGTTTAATGGTAGTGTAATCTATGGCTCAAACAGGGGAGGAGAGGGAGGGTAGCTCAAATTTTCAGTGGGCTACTCCAGCTCATGAACCATTTGGCTCTCAAGTTGTTGCGATAACTAAGCTAGTTGAGTTTAAATTTTTGCGTGGAACTTAAACTGGTTCATGATGATGGTGTCTATTTCAGCTTGTCTTGTCTAGCAAAATATTGATTGCATATCAGGATGCATTTTTCCATAAGACCCTTCAATCTGTCTATTGCAAGTGGACATTGAGAACGCTCATGGTCTCCTCCACATTTTTGGTACACAATCCATTGATTGTAGTTCTCTGCGCCACAAGAATATCTGTACCAGCCTCCCGCTTGATTGTAATGACCAACCATCAGATTAAAGTACCTATAAAGGAAAGAAACAAAAATTTATACACAAACGGGCAAATAAGAGCAATAAAAGATAAGTACAATAACTAAACTGGTAATAAGCTAAATAGTTGGACCAAAGTCCCCAACAACGGCGCCAAAATCTTGTTGTGCAAAATATACAAATATAATTTGCTAACTACGGGCAGTGTACCTAGTCGAAGTAGTACAACAAGTGACGAATCCACAAGTACTTCACAACAATCTATTTAAAGTTTCATAATGTACAAACAATTATACACAAAGAAGATAAAGTGCGGTAAATTGGGGAGGGGGTTATGTTTAGGGATGTGAGTGGAAATAAAGTAAAACAATAAAACTAAACTAACTAATATAGGATAGATGTATCCTAGGATGGATTTTTGCACCCTTCACCCCTTTACTACCGATTGTCGATTCATGAACTCACAGCTAAACTACGGGAACACTTGATTAACTAGCACCTAGTCAAGGTCTACTAACCCTAACCAATTTAGCAGGAACCCGAAGGTTAGTTCAAGTACCTGGTTCAATCAATGGCATTAACCGTAAGTTCCCCCTAAGTTGAATGCAATCTAGCTCAACAACTTTGATAAATAACATTGATTAGTTCCCACGGTATAAGCTCCTATATTCGGTTAACTACGGTAGGAACCCACATAGATAATAGATTGAGCAAAACCCTAAGCACATCACATAATCAAATGTAGACAAAGTTAAGAACATAATACTCAATAATCATCTTTCATTAAGAGCAAGAACCAACAATTAATGGAGTTTTAGGGATTTTGGAGACAAATCCTCACCCCTAGGTACAAGGAGGCCACTTCTCCATTAGAGCCTAAATGAGAGAGGGGAGAATAAATAGCTATGAGAGAGGATGAAGAAGAGCTTCAATGGTGGGGAGGCTTCTTCTTTTTTCTCTTCTGTTGTGTGACTCTCTTTTTATATCCTGTTGTGTGGATCTACTTTTCGCGAATGAAGTCCCCCTTTTTTTCACCTTCTTACATGTGCTGCATCCCCTCTCGATCTCCCAAAAGTCCTATTTTTATTAGATGCGTGTGTGTGCTTCCTCACTCACGTGAGTGAAGTGGCATGAGTTCCTTATCCTCCAAACTTCCCCACGTCACGTTCCAGGTCACTCATATGAAGCTCTCTGTTTGATGTTTCCTAAAGCAGCTAAGTCCAACCCCATTGAAGACATAAGTTCAAGCTGTGAGTGAATGTCCAAGCGGGGAGAATTTGATTATGTTGAGTTGTCCAGGTGTGTTAGCTGGACACATACCCGAATAGTTGTTGTAGCTTAGGAACTGTGCACAACTTCTGTTGTTTCTGTCTTCTTGACCCAGTTTCTGACTTCGGGCCTCCGTGACTTGTATGTGGCCTGAATTCTTCGTGATAGCTTCGATTTGGGATCTGTCTTCACCCAAATGTTGCTCTCTTTGTCTATTTTGTTTGTAGCTATGTTATTCCTATTGTTTAAGCAATGAATATGTAAGAACACCACTAAAACACAAAACTAGAGGAAAACTAGCTAAAATGAAGAAATGATTATGATAATCATTGATAAAGCTTATGAATTATCCCCCTAAAACATGGTCATTTATGCACTCATCAAAGGCCATGTCTATCAGCCAAGCGGATTCAATCGGATCACACCAGCTGAAGTCCCGGTCAGATTCAACTCCATCACCTCATCGACCCCGACCCCGACACCACAGAAGAACTTATGACCTAGCACGCGCGTCTCTGACGTCTAGTCCTGTCAATCACATTGGACAACCTGTCATTTTCAAACCGGACACCCCTTTGACATATCACTAAATACCCGGAGACTAATGCGTCCTTTTTGTAATTAAGGGGCAACCAAGCAATTTTTTATAAACTTCGTCGTTGACAGAGATCATCCCAGGTGACGTCAATCCTATCCCATGTGGAAGCAGCTTACATCACCAACCCGGCCAGAAGGCGGGCAGCGAGATGGAAAGCGAGCCGCCCCACTTGTCTTCTTCCCTATAAACAACAATCAATGCCTCATTTATTACACACACTCATACCTATACTCTATCTCCTCACCTGATCCTCCCAATTCTACTAAAAATCTTTGTCTACCCCCTTGATCAAACCACGTAAATCTCTACATCTTTCTCATTATTGTTAGTGTAATCCATAAATCTCATATCATATCACCCTAAAGAGTTCATCTAAACCTAGAACACATATTGTACTCTAACAAGGCATATCACATCAATCTTAGGTATTTAATGATGTGTCAGGGAGGTGTGTAAGTGGTAATGACGGTTTGTCTGACGAGACTAATGAGATAGGATATCAATGCCGCATGTGCTAGGTTATGAGTGCTCCTACGTGGCGGGGCCGCTGCTACAGGAACGAGCTGGTCGGGGAAACTGGTTGGGATTTCTACTGGGGAAACTTAGCTGATTCTGGTGACTATCACAGAGCTCAGCTTTCACTCCGGAGTCGAGGTTTCTGCTAGGGAAACCTGACTTCTTGGGATCAATACTTGGAGGCCGACTATCTCATGTCTTGATTGTTGGTTCCTTATTTGGGGTATATGTTTAGAAGTATGATTAGTTCTCTCGATGGCATGGTTAAGATGATGATAATTACACCATGCCAACAGAGGTTAAATGAGATGAACATCTTTACTTATTATGCTTACAAAAAAAAGAGGATCAATAAGTTTAAATGGGGTTAATAATTCACCCAGCTCTTCATGCTTTTTATTAACCACTGATTCAGAAATACAATATTAATGAACATTTTAATAAGATTTTAAAAATTTACCTTGGTTTATTGCATTAACCACATAAGCTAACAAAACATAATTTTAAGTTCACTCCAATTAATCTCGTTAATCACATTCTATGTATCCTCACCCTATTTAACAAAACATAATATACTAGAAAGACATATATTAATAACATGGGGAAATTCACGATATACCCCTGTTTTCTTTCGTAATTCACAATATACCCCTATGATTTTAGTAATTTAACTTTAAACATGCTTAAATGTTGTCCAAAATTGATGAAACTTTACTTGGACGATGCTAAAGTGTTATATTTTGGTCCAATATCAAATTTGAAGCTTTTTAAGCTCACATGTGACCTGTGGGACCCAATGAATATGTAACTTAAAAAACTACAAATTTGATATTGGACCAAAATATAACACTTTAGCATCGTCCATGTAAAGTTCCATCAATTTTGGACAACATTTAAGCATGTTTAAAGTTAAATTACTAAAATCACAGGGATATATTGTGAATTACGAAAGAAAACAGGGGTATCTCGTGAATTTTCCCTAATAACATTTGTATTGTTTATAATCTAACGTATATAAGACTTCTCAACTTCTAAAATAAAGATCAACAAAATATCTATCAACTAGAGAAGAAGAGAGAATTAAACCCAAAATCTTCACATGTTATGAATGTGGTCTTAAACAAATATCCCTTAACCGACCACCGGCACCAATCTACTTGAGAAACGAGCACTCACTCCGAAGCCATCTTTTTCTCCCTTGATTTTCCTTCCCCCACAACAAATATTTCCTTTCACATTCGACTACCCTAGAAAATAATTATACCTGAAGCTTTCATATGGACGAAGTTTTCTAATTGAAAAATCAATCGGTTGCTTTTCCTCTTCTTCTTCCTACCCCTCCTGAATCGAAAGATATTCACCGCTCTTCTGAGTTCGGCGGCAACCACCAGGTCTAGGAACAACTTAAGAAAGGAGAACAATCGTGATACAGAGAGAGATGGGGAAGAAGAGAAAGTCGATAGCCTCGAGCCTAGACGAGGTGGATCGGACGATGTACGCTTCGTTTTGTACCGCCGCTAACTCCCTGTCGCACCTCTACACCCAGGCTATGAACCAACAGAAACTCTCCTTCCAAGCCGGTGAACGCCATGGACTTGTAACATTTTTTCTACCATATATCTCTCTCTGATTTGTATTTTATCTTCTAAAGTTCTCTCTCATTCCGTTGCTTATTGTTTTTCCCCTTACTGTTGGCTCAAAGTTGTGTTCTGATTTTGCAGTTATCTCGACCGATTGTTTAATTTATTGTTAATGTTCTCTGTCATCCCTTAGGTTTGGTTTCGTCGCCTTAATTTGTCTGCTTCAGTATGGCGGATGACCTTTTCTCCCTAATTTGTTCGGTGTATCAGATTAGGACTCTAGTGATATACTATTATGTGGTGCTAAGCCCTGCTACACAGGCCCCGTTTTTGGGAACTGAAAATGCCTGAATTTATGTAATGCGTGGGAATCAGTTTAGTATTCTATCTTCATCAATGTAATTTGTTTGTAACTGAATTCTACCTGTGATGAAACCTCAGCAGCGCTGTGATATCAACCTCAGCTGCCAGTAGTGTGAAATTTAGAGTGATACATAGGTTCTTGTAGTCTCAATTGCAGTCAATACTACTTAGTTGTTGAAAATGGTTTGTGGCTGGTAGTGTTCCAATCTTGTTTACAAGATACTCACTGCTTATCTCTATCCTTATGCAGGAAAAGGTCTATCAGTTTATTGTAAGACAACAAGAGGCAGGATCAAGGGTTACTTCAATGGACATTCTTACATACCTTCAGGTTCTTTTATTCTTCCAATTAATCTTTCAGCAATCGCTCCTAAAAATTGTTTTTCTGTTCAGTTCATGAACATTAATTGATAATCCTAGCTAGCTGATTGGTTTAATGTTTGTTTATGACTCTACTTAATTATTTTTACACTCTTACTAAGAATTTGAAGCTCCTATTCATGTGGGAGTGTGGTTGGTTGTCAAGCCTGCTAACTAGGTTTGTGAGAAGTGCTTTTTGGCTCTGGCAATACATTGCCCATTGGTTATTGAAATGGCTTTATATAATTCTCATGCTATGGAAATGAATTTCTCTGGGCCCAAGTTTCATTGGTTGCAACAAATTCTCAATACAAGACATTTGGTTTTCAAATTCAACCGGTGATGCATATGGGGAATAAAATGAGTTTAAGCCTTTTTTGTGCATTTCTGGTTTGAATATTTTATGGATAACTAGGTGTGGTGCACCATATAGTCCTCAGTAGGTGGAGCAACTATGTTTGACCAGTGTATCATGCCTAGTTTGAACTCATGGAACAAATATCAATGGATTAATAGCAGTTGATGCCAATATGAAATTGTGAACAGTGGATGATTGAGGGCAAATGCTCTTTGGCTATTGAAATAGAGGGTAATTACAATGAAGATGTTAAAATTTTTCTGGGTTAGTGGATTGTGTGCTAGATTGCATGTGATACAATGATGTATGGATATTAGGCTCAGATTTGTGACTTGGAGAGCTTCATTCATGCATATGACTCCATGGCTTTGGAAAATGTATCTCCGATATCATTAATATTTTACTAATTTAATTCTATAGCCATGTCGGAGATGATTTTCGGTTTTGATGTAAGATTGTGGAGCCTAGTACAGTTATCATCGTACTGTCAAAACTCATCAATCATGAGTACTACATATGAAAATGCCATTAGTGAAATCACCTACGCACGAGGCTAGTATGTGCATGTTAGAGATAGACTAGAGAGGGATAAATCATATAGGAACAGAGGTACTACTTCTCATTAACCAACCAGAAATTTCAAACACTTAGACAAGAACACTCACAAGAACACTTACACAAGACCACTTACACAAGAACATTCACTCGTAATACCATGCCCTTCTACCCTTCCGGTCTACTTTATTTATAGGCACTATTGCCAAACTCCCCTCCCTATGTCTAATATGACTATTCTATTAGAAAAGGTAATTATTCAAACGTAGCAAGAAACTATTCAAACATAAAAGGAAACAAAAAAGGTAACTGCCTAACTCTCTACTTTATCCTTGAATTATGCCCCCTCTTTATCCCTTACCCTTATTACTCCCCTTCTAATCCCTCTTGAGTCAAACTTCCCATTTCTCACATAAACCTTCCAGTCCACACCCTTAGAAATTAATTTCCTAACTTCTCCACCCCCATTAGAACAAGCCTTGTCCACGAGGCTTGAAAAAGGAAATTGCATGGAATTTGGCACAACTCAACCATGTAGCTTCTTTAGACGGCTTGTGACACCATTAGATCAGCAATTGATGACATGGGTCTTCCGCTCGTGTGCGAGAACGAAGCGCCAAAATCGTTTTGTACTCTAGTTTGTTTGGAGCTATGGAACGCGGAATCTCTGGTTGTACCACATGATTAGCGGATACCCTCTTCAATTGACACACATGGAAAACCGGGTGAATCCTGGAGGTTAACAGAACGTCCAGACGGTAGGCTGCAACTCCCACCCTCTGTGACTCGGGAGGGTCCGTAGTAACGGAAGGCTAGCTTTTGACAGACTCGTTTTGCTCTTGACATCTGGCAATATGACCGTAACTTGAGAAAAACCATGTCATTTACCTGAAACTGTTCCTCCCTTCTATGTGCATTAACTGATTTGGTCATCCGTTGCTGAGCACGCTGCAAATAGAACTGCAGATGTCTCAATATCTCCCCCTGAATGGTAAATGCTTCTGCTACTGCTACTACTTTAAATTCTCCCGGTAGGAACTGATGTATAGTAGGTGGAAGTCGCCCATACACCACCTCTACATGGGTCCGGCCTGAAGCGGCATGAAAGTTCGTACTGTACCAGTATTAAGCCCAATGCAACCACTTACTTCAAGTCTTTGGTTCCTCAGCCACAAAACAAGAAGGTATGTTTCCAAACAATGGTTCAGGACTTCAGTTTGCCAATTCGTCTCTGGGTAGTAGGCACTGCTCATGCACAGTGTTGTCCCCTAGGCCATGAAAAACTCTCGCCAAAACTGGCTCAAGAACAAGGGGTCCGGAACACTCACGATTGAGTGTAGCACCCCGTGCAAGCGGACAATATCCTTGGCAAATAATTCTGCAACCACTCATGCAGTGAATGGGTGGTGGAGGCCTAAGAAATGATTGTAATTACTGAGGCGGTCCACCACCTCTATGATACAGTCCACCCCTGCTGATCGTGGCAGTCTGGAGACAAAGTCCATGGAAATATCAGTCCAACAACATCTGGAATCGGTAAAGGTTGTAGCAGCCCAGTTGGCGATAGTGTCTCATACTCGCTTTCCTGACAAATGAGGCAGTTGGCTACAAACTTCTGCACCATCTTCATCATTTTGGGCCTGTAAGAGCTAAGTGCCAGCCGGTGATAGGTTCTGTAAGCTCTTGAGTGATCGCGTGTGGTGTTGAGTGAAACGCCAGCTTCCATCCTTCTTCTTAACCAGTAGCACTGAGCTAGGCTCAAACTAGGCTGTATTACCCATGCTGATATCATCCTCGATACCATTTGCTCTATCTCATCCTTTTGATGATGCCCGTAATGGTACGGACGCACATTAAATGCAGTTGAACCAGGATGCAAGGGAATTTGGTGCTCCACACTTCTTTCAGGTGGCAGCCCTTCCGATATTTGGAAAAGCTCTTCATTTTTTTCCAGTAGGGTTGAGATTGCTTGTGATTATGCCCCTTCTAAGTCCGGCATCAAGCTGTTATTGCCTCTCCAGCCAACTCCTGTTTCATTCTACTTTTGCCGCCAAATTGATAACACGTCCAACTCCCAGTTCCCGATCTACTTCCACCGCCAAATTGATAACATGATACAAGTCTGTAGTGTCCTGAGACCGAATCTGAACCCTAATTTCCTCTTTGAGTCCACTCAGAAACTGCCTCAAACTTTGCGTCGGTGACAGGCCTGGTGTGAACACCACCCGAGCCAGAAATTCATCCATGTATTTTGCTACCGTACCCCACTGTTTCACTATTGATAAGGCTTCATATATGGATTCGTCATGATTCCATCCCCATAGCGCTGGATGTGCTCTGCTTTGAACTCTGCCCAGATAATTCAAGGCTGCACCCTCTATACAATAATGCCCATTGAACTCTCAAGGTGTAAGTGGTTTTCCGAATGGGAAAATTTGCTCCACCCTAACTATCCACGAGAAGGGGTTGCCTCCATAGAAGTTGGAAAGTTCCACCTTCTTTGCCGGTACCCTATATTCTTCTTCCTCTAGTCAGGGTTGTCGATTATTTAAAGGCGGCTGGACAAGGACGAATCTTTCATCGGGTTCTTCTGCTGTCTCCTCTGGCTCAGCCACTTGATTCCCAAAGGAACTACTACCATACTTTGCCCTACCGCCCAACTCGTCAGCATATGCTCCAAATGTCCAAACCCGGTGTCCATCTTTCAGCGTTGTCCTCCATCTTTCAGCCTTGCTCCTCCACAGTATTTCTTAGCGCACTAATCGTTGTCTTGTTCTGTTTGCTGTGATGATTGGAGTTCCCCCTAGTCTCTAATGTATCAACCCCACTCTCCATGCGAGTACCTGTCATTCCACATTCACCGCACCACTTGTTAGAGATAGACTACAGAAGGATAAATCATATAGGAACAAAGGTACTACTTCTTGTTAACCGACCAGAAATTTCAAACACTTTCACAAGAACATCACAAGAACACTCACAAGACACTTCAAAGAACATTCACTCGTAATTCCTTGCCCTTCTACCCTTCCTGTCTACTTTATTTATAGGCACTATTGCCCAACTCCCCTCCCTATGTCTAATATGACTATTCAAATGGAAAAGGTAATTATTCAAACATAGCAAGAAGCTATTCAAATGTAAAAGGAAACAGAAAAGGTAATTGCCTAACTCTCCTCTTTATCCTTGAATTATTCCCCTTCTTTTCCTCTTGAGTCAAACTTCCCTTTTCTCACATAAACCTTCTAGTCCGCACCCTTAGAAATTAATTTCCTAACAGTGCAGCTTATTGATGTTGCCTCTCTCATAATTGCTTATTTCATAGGAGAGATGCTCTTCTTAGAAAGCAAGCAAGCAAGCGTCTGATAGATAGAAATTCATTGCATAGTTTTGATGTTATTTTCTCCTTGATTTTCATCTTTCCATCTTAACTGATATCTTCTTGGATTGTCATAATGCCCTCTAGTCCTTACACATGTTAGTCTATATTGATAAGATAATGAAATCTACTTGTTAAATAATCAGCTTGGTGTTGTATTGAGATTTTTGAACACTAATATGTTTGTTGGAGATAACCCAATGATATTTATGAACAGAACCCGTTCAACTCAATATGACCTCCACAAAATTAGTGGCTGTAGACTGAAATTGTAGCATGATATTTGTCAGGTCATGGGGTGATAGAATGTTTTAGTGGAAAAATATAAATTCTAAATGCATTGAGATGACTTTGTGGTACATGATCTTTGGTCTTTGGCTTGCTTATGCATATTATGGATCCCTTGATGCTAGATACTGATAGTAAAATGTGGAATATGGTGAGATCTTGTCAGTTGTGTGACATTGATAAAAACCTCTCTGAACCAAAAGGAAAATTCATTTGTTTGCTGCCATGACCCATTACACTATTGTGTCAATCTTATAAACTGAAAGATGCGTGCTTTTAACTTAGCTTGCCACCTTGGTGAAAATTGTTTTAAACCAAAAATCAACTTGGTGAAAACTGAAATGTCAAGAAAATGGATATTTCGTCTTGCAATTTAGGCTCTGTTCGGCATAGCTGTTTTGGCAGCATAAATGTAGCATATTTGGCAGCAGGAATGCGTTGACATAAATGTAGCATATTTGCTGGTAGGAATGTGGTGGCATAAATGCAGCTGTTTTGAAAACTGCTGTTTGGCAGTGCATCATATATGCAGCATGTTTGGTTAAGTTAGTTATATGTAGTGCGTTTACCGTTTTCGTATTACAATTATAATTTATTATATTACACTACGTAACTTTATTTTGTTAGTAAAAATAAATAAAAAAATTCACAAACAATAAAATTTTTATTTCTATTATTTAAGAAAAACTTGTAACTCCTAAACAATATATTTTTATTATCTAAATTTTATAATTCTTACAAATTTAAAAGTAAAAAAAGAGAAAAAGCGTTTCAAATTTTCTGATAATGTTATGTGAATTTTTTAGTGAAATTATAACTTTTAATAATATAATATTTTTGTAACTTTGTATGTTTAAATTTATATGCATTCATATTTCTATATACTATTTTAATATTTTAATTTATATATCAACAAGTGTGTATATTTATTCGTTTTTTAATTTTATTAATCTATGTGGTATTACAAATATATTATAGATTTGTATTATAAATGTGATTTTTTGTAAATTTGGCTAAAGATGTAGTACTATTTTTTATAAATTATTTAAAGCATTATGTAATTTGTAATAAATAAAGTAACTTGTAAAAAATTTCTTTTTTTTTAAATCAATAGTCACAGTAATTGCATTATGAAGTGAGTAAAGAAATGGAAGTGAAAGCACGAAAACAAAAAGTATCATTTGCTGCGAGCATTTATTTATTGTTTTGCTGTTTTAGGCGAACAACAAAAACAAATAAAGGAGTCCAAAACAGCATGCTGTATATTTATGCTGTCAAAAAATGCGCATAAAGTGTGACCCGAACGCATCCTTAATGGTGCAGAGTCGAATTAAATTTTGCATAGGGTATTCTATCTTTCTTAGTGGATGGATGGAGTATTACAGACTTGATTATTTGTGTACAAATTTAGTTGCAGATGTAAAATCTTGGTTGATACTCATGTACTATGTGGCTACTTTACAGAATGAGCTGGATTATTGTGATGAGCCATCAGTATCCGCACGAGCACAGTCCCAGCACCAACAATTTTATCATCACCACCATAATTCTCAACCTCCCATGCAACCAGCTAATACAGGACTTCTTGTCTCGTCTGGCTCATCTGGCCAAGCTGCCCCTACAACTCCTGGAATTGATAATCAGACTAAAAACTCAGCATCGGTCTTCTCCAGTGCCCTGTCAAGTCCTGTGCGTAGGAGCCTTCAACATTATCAAATTGCCCAGGAAGGAGGGAACACTAACCCTGTGCCATCGCCTGGAAGCAATGCACGTAGTAATGATGCCGGTTTGATCCAACATACCCGGGATCCAAACCCTGGCAGTTCATTTGATTCCGCCATGGACATGCACCAAGATTAGCCTTGCCCATGAAGATTATGGCTAAATTGATTTAACAGCTAAAACTCAGTTCTCCGTCTTCTGCTGAGTTGTTTGGACATGCTGTGAGTTCCTCTGCTTCTGGTTGGAAGAAAGCAAGTAGTGATGATTCCGTTGTGGTGCTGGTTTTATAGATGATTTGCCTGGTGTGTTGTGTCTCTCATCTAATTGGCATGGTCATGTGCATTCCGCGCATGGTGGTTTATGGAGCTTGGAATCTGATCTTCTTATGTCCGGTTGGTGGGTGTGATTTTGTACGTTTTTTAAAGTGCTACGAACTTAATTAGCCGAAGTTATTGATGACTGGAGATGCCAATTGGGATTGTCAATGTATAAATTTATTGATCCCTTGCTGCTTTCAAGTTCTTTTCATTTTGGGTGCGTGATACAGCCTGGCTTTTGCATTTCAGCAGAATTGATTGATTGTTTTAGATGGTCTAGTCTTCTACTTGCTAATGCAATGTTCTGCCTTTCTGGCATACAATCCTGCCTCGTATTTCGAACGAAGGATCAATCAATTCGTGGAGCGTGTCTTTGCTGTATGTAACAGCACTGGTGGTAGGTGTTTAGATATTACTAGATAGTAATTTAGATGTTGCTGGGAAGTTATTTAGCTGTATCTCGTATTATATACCTTTAGTCTATCTATAGGCTTAACCACCTCTGCCGTAGAAGGTCAATCGCCTTCAGTGTCTTAGGCCACAAGAATCTGAGGCTTCTTAATTCCCTCTCGACCACAAGCTCAACTTTTTTTTTGTAGATGCTGGAGATGACTGGGAAAGACCATCTTCAAGCTGTAGGTCGACTTCCTTTGATGTTACCACATCTTGTCTCTTTTGGTTTGAGAGGTTAGTGAAGCAATAATCTCCTTGCATCCTCCATCCTTAGGACTCGAGGTCATGCCTTCTTTGAATTCGATTACTTGAGACAACTTCATGCTAATGCTAAAATCAAGAAGTGAAGCTCACGGAGCCATTACAAGATGTTTCGGTGGTCACCAAGATCTCCTTCGAATCTCTTCAATTAGGTCCAATGATTTCGAAGCATTCGATCACCTCTAGTTTTCTTGATGCACCGGGTCCCTAATTGTTGCCCAACTCCCTGCAATTCCACGATGGCAATGTTGTTGGTGGTGGAGTTTCTGGCGGACAACGTCTACTAGTTTCTTTCCCTGCAAGGTACTTGTTCCTCCGATAATGTTGGTATGTCTTCTTTGTTCCATGCTAATTTTGTGGCATGTAGGAGTTGCCGAACTATTCCCCTCTATGGGTCCTCTCTTTCAATTGTCGTCAAAACATAGACCACATAGAAGAAACCACATAGAAGAGTGCTAGAAAGAGTGATGTCTAAGAAAGATCTAGTGAGATTTAGCTCATATTAGTAAGGCTACAATTAGAAGCAAGAATAGAGTTAAAGCGAGATAGTAAGGAGTGTGCAGTTTGGTAGCTAGGTTAGAGAGGTATGTGTGCGGTATTTTTTCTTTGTTCTAGCTTTTGTGTTGTTGGTCGCTTATGCGACTTTCTAGGCTTATGCATATTTTCGGGCCTTGTGCCCTCAATTATAAAAAAAAACATGGAAGAGTGCACTCTTTGCGTAGCATACCCAATTCTATTGTGGCATGTAGGAGTTGCCGAACTATTCCCCCTCTATGGGTCCTCTCTTTCAATTGTCGTCAAAACAGAGACCACATAGAAGAGTGCTAGAAAGAGTGATGTCTAAGAAAGATCTAGTGAGATTTAGTAAGTTCTCTCGTATTAGTAAGACTACAATTAGAAGCAAGAATAGAGTTAAAGCGAGATAGTAAGGAGTGTGCAGTTTGGTAGCTAGGTTAGAGAGGTATGTGTGCGGTATTTTTTCTTTGTTCTAGCTTTTGTGCTGTTGGTCGCTTATGCGACTTTCTAGGCTTATGCCTATTTTCGGGCCTTGTGCCCTCAATTATTAAAAAAAACATGGAAGAGTGCACTCTTTGCGTAGCATACCCATTCTATTGAGTCCCCAAAGACGCTAATATATTTTGTTGTTGTTATTTCAATTTAATAAACGGGTGATGGGTCGGTGGTGGGTGAGATTTTCCTGAAATCCAACCCGTCCACAAACTTTTGAACTAAGATGTCTCCTTATACAATATAAAGAAAACAAAATCTTAACTAGAAAAGAATGTGGGAGTCGGCGAGTATTCAGACCTAGATACTTACCTCCCACATCAAATATGTCAAAGAAATGTTTGTCTATGCTGCCTATAAAAAACGTGAAGGGCAGACTACTTACATCACAAAGTTTGCTGCTACTGCAGCATACTAATTGAAGTGGTACGAGTGTATACTCGTTACCCAATTTCTACATTAAGAAGTCTCCTCATACAACATAAAGGAAACAAATTATTAACTAGAAATCAATGTGAGAGCCGGTCAGTGTTCAGAAATGGATACTTGCCTCCCACATCGAGAATTTTGGGAAAATATATCACTACTTCACTTATAAAGAGAAGTGAAGGGTGACTAGAAGGATTAGCTTAATCCGCTACTCTATGTTGCGGCTAAGTAAACTTTTCTAGTTTAAAGTTGAAGTTCAATACTTGATTATAAGAGGATTGAAACTATAATTATTGGGAGTTACCCATGATATTAACATACGGTTTGTTTGCATGACAGACAACTTACTAGTATGCTGTAGTTTATTTGAGATCACGAAGGAAAAAGAAAATGGAGTCGATGTGGGAGGCTGGTGTCTCATTGAGCTAAGAAATCTACCACATCGAAATGTTGATATCGTAGTCCAATTTCTTAGAGCCACTCAGGCTCAGCCTTAGACTTATGCGTATTCAAACACGTTTTGTGTAACCAACACATTTAATGTGTGTAATCTTAAGTTAGTTTAAATTTTTCCTTAATATTAAGGTTGCTTGGCTTATAAATATTTAAGCCTATAGACCATCAATAGTTAATTTCACCTGTAGGTGACTGGTGGATCGGGTGACGGGTAATAATTAACGGGTGTTGGGTCATATTCGGGTGGAACAAATTAAATGGGTGATGGATGGGGTGATGCTTCACCGAACCCGACCATTGCCATCTCTATCCGGAACAATCGACGATCAAGATCCAGATGAATACGGTGGTTGTAAAGCGGGCCTTGCTACGGTGGTGGATAACTTGATAGTGGTTATTGCGAATATATAGAAGGACAATCGTACGAGACGGTGAGGGACGGCGAAGAGGATGCTCTTGTTGACAATTGAGGAAGGATATTCCTAATATCAGAGAGAAATTTAAATTCGTAAAATTGAACTAGCGATCTTTACTATTGAAGATCCACAGAATTGGATACACAAGGTAGAGAGATATTTCGCACTTAGCAACACCGGTGAAGTAGATCATGTTATATTGGTCAGTATTTATGTGGAAGAGGTGGCTCTGTATTGGTTTGAATGGTTGGAGAACTACGTTGGTCTTTCATCTTGGTTAGTTTCAAAGTTCAATTACTGTAGCGCTTTGTCTCCTCTCTAAGCAAGAACTATCAGGATATTATGTGCTCGCTCCAGCAAGACACCACGGTGGAAGATTACTGGAGCTGATTTGAATTCTTTAAAACCCATCTCAAGAATGTTCTGGATGATGTGTTGCAAAGTATATTCGAAACAGGTTGAGGGATTGATCAAGGGTGAATTGGAATTGTATGAGACTGTTGATTTACGGGAATTGAAGAAGATTTCAAGGATGATTAAGGAATGGAACACGTGGTTGACAGAAGGCCCTATTCGTAACCCTTGTCTTCCTTTTGGGATAGAACGATTGAGTTTGTTGTGAGTGGCAGTGGGAGTCACTCAATTGGAATGTCTTTTCCCAAATTAGGGCAAGAGGTTGGGTCGCGTTTCAGTGGGAGTGAGAATTCAAACCCTTGCGTGATATCAAACAATCTAACGACTAGCTTAGCATGGGGGTCCTACAAATTTGGTGAAGTCATCTACTCGGACTGTTCCTTTTGGTCGTCCTAATGTGAGGAAAATCTCGGAGGTAGAGATGAATCATCGTTGTACACAAGGGTTATGTTTCAGATGTGGAGAAAAATGGAGTCAAATGATAGATGCCACACTGCTGGTTTACAACTTCTTTAATGATGATGGTGAGGGGATTGAAGTAGCGTCTGAAATCTCTCATGCAAAGTCGTTGGATTTTGATCAGTCAGAGTACAGGAGTATATTCGGTTAACCAAAAACTAAAATTTGAAAAAAAATGCAATTTTTGTTATTTGGTTAAACCGAATTAACCAAAATTTAGTTCAATAGCTGAAAACCAAAAACCAAAATTGTTTTCCACTTAATAACCGAAAACCAAACCAAAAACCAAATTAGTTGTGGTTAACTGTAATAAATTTGGTTAACCAATTTTTTGAATCTTTTTTTTAATATTTATATTTTAATTAAAAAATTTAATCCAAAAAAATATTTTGGTTATCGGTAATAAAAATCATTTTTTTTCTATAACCAAAACCGAACCAAAATGAAATTTTAAACCGAAAACTAAAATTTAAATAACATTTACAAAAAAACGGTTAAAATCAGAGAAATTTTTTGTTTTTGATTCCTAAGTTGGAGCGCATTTTTTCTAAACTTCCCCTGCTGGGAATCATTTCTAATATAACTCTGAAGCTGATGGGGCTTTTTTGTTGGATGTTCAGTGCTAATATTAATTGATAGCTGAGCAAGTCACTGTTTCATCAGTGATCTATTGGTGGAGGTGCTTTCATTGTCTTTGGAGGATTTTGGAGAATTTGGGTTACTACTAGTAATGGTGAAACCGTTTTCAGGCGTGACATTTCCAAGAACCTGCTTCTTCAAGTCCAAGGTGTTGAGTGTGCTATTGATTGTGTTCCTTTAAGTATATCGGGTGTGGATTTGATTCTGGGTATGAATTGGTTGGAATTTCTTGGTGATACTTATATCAATTGGGAATGGAGGGTGATTCAGTTTTGGTGGAATGTTTCGTTTATTCAACTATGTGGTGATCTTGTTTATTGTTTCTCAGAGGTAGGGGTGCAAATTTTGGTTAAGTCTTGTTGTGCGCAAGGAGATGGTTGGATTCTAAATCTGTTTAGTACAATTGTTGAGGAACTAATGCTGGGACTAAGGTTGTGGATGAGTCTCTTCTACGGGTTATTTATGAGTTTGAGGAGATATGCACACCCTTGAATTCTTTGCCTTCAAATCTTGCTTAAGCCTGGATCTATTTCTCCTAATGTTCGCCCTTATAGATATCCATATTATCAGAAAAATCAGATTGAGAAAATAATGCATGATCTGCAGTAGTTGGGCTTTATTAGACCCACTTCTAGTGCGTTTTCAAGCCCTGATTTGTTGGTGAAGAAAAAGAATGGATTTTGGCGTTTTTGTGTTGACTACAGATGAAATACCCCTAAGGTTCATAAAATAAATTAAAAGACAATTAATGAGTTAAGAATGCTAGTAAGCCTTAATGAACCATTAATCATGAAAACTCCTAAGCACACTTATATAAATATATATGTACTCCATGAAGGTTACTAAACCTTATATAAACACAT
Source organism: Limonium bicolor (assembly GCA_023374045.1). NCBI lineage: Eukaryota > Viridiplantae > Streptophyta > Magnoliopsida > Caryophyllales > Plumbaginaceae > Limonium > Limonium bicolor. The sequence continues at coordinate 300,079,021 of CM041776.1, read as the reverse complement.
GGACATAAGTGGAGCATAGTAAAGGAGGAAAATCAATCTACAATTGATTTATCATGATATACACATCTTCATGAACAAAGAACACAAACACTTAAGGAAAAATATACCTTAAGAAGTCAAAATGACTTGTGAGTAAAATATCACTTGTAACACAAGTGTATACACCTTTGGACACTAAATAACACATGTTATACATGTTAACACGTTAAACAAGTCCAAGATACACATGATGTGCAAAAAGAACATCAATATCAAAGGTGAATCAAAGTATACATTTTTACTAGTTTTAATGAATAGTAAAGTATACCAATTCCTTAAGAAAATGTTTTTATACACTTAAGGATGAATAAATCATGTTGGTAACAAACTAACACATGATATAAGTCCAAATGTACAAGTTATAAGTCATAACATTAAAAATGAAGCAAAAGAGACCATTTTGCCCATGGAACAAAAGGTGGGCGGCAATGCCCATTCAAGTGGCTTCCAACTTTCAAAAATTGATTCAAAAAGTCTTAATAAGGGGGCTTAAGTCAACAAATGCTTAACAATACACCTACCTTACCAATAATGCCTTAAAAATCATCTTTCTTCTCTTTCCTCCTCATTCTCCCTTGGCTGCCGATTTTGAACACTCCATATCCTCTCTAAGTCTGCTACTAAACATCCAAGAACAAAATTGGAAAGAATTCCATTCCTAAGGCATAAGGTAAGCTCTTAATTCATGTGATAGTTCATTCTTTCCTCTTTTCACTAGCTATCCAATGGTCTAAGATTTATCTACTTTCACCCATGTATATAGGCTGGATATAAGTTGCAAGGAAGAGTTAAATTTGACTGGAACCAAGGTTGGAGAAGAAAATAAAGCAAAGTCATTCCTTAAGGTAAAAATATGCTCTAAGCATCTACCTTCTTCTCTATTGTTGTTCTAACTGATTCCTATCAACTAAACCTTCTATAATCTTCATATTTACATGCTAGAACCGTTGGTGAACCTTTACCCACTCGAAGTTGGCCAAAACCACCCAAAACCACCTTAAAAAGGGGGTTTAAAGAGTAAGTCTTATAGCTTATGTACAAGTGAGTTGTTCCGCCCCTTTGGCATGCTTTTATTAAGGGATTTACACCCTTAGTTCCTCTGGAAAATAGGGCTGTGGAACACTTGGGAACAGCTTCAAATCTTAAGGTAAAAATACATGTTTTAAGACCTTTAATGACTCTTTTGGTTAATTTCGGTTCTAAGCTGAGCCATAACCTTTACTCTCTGTTTAATTCATGCCAAGAGGTGTATAAACCCACCTCCAAACAGCCGTGACAGTACATGGAGGTATAGGTTGCTTAAAGTCATTTTTAAGGTGAGAAATCTAGTTTTTCATGGCTTAAAATTACTCTTATAGTTGGTTCTGTTTTTGGAACCTAACTATATCTTGTTCTTACTGTTAGAAATCAATTAGAAGCTGTCTAAACCCAGATCTCAAGCAGGCGTGACCATACAAGCCTTAAAAAGCTTATAAATCAAGGTATAACACTCTTAATTATATATTATATGCTTTAAAGCTTATGGTATATATATTTTCGAGAGTGGACTGGTTAAGTTACACCTAAGTGTGACCAGAAATGACTTAGTTAATATAAGCTAGTCATTTAAATGATTTAATTAACATAATGGTCAAATTAAGACATTATGTGGAAAATTGGTAAATATGGAAAAATTGGTGGTGAGGCCGTGAATTTAAAGTATTTTTGAGACATTTAAAGTGTAATTTATTTTGCAAGTTCAAGGTTGTAATAAGGCCATGTCATTAGGCCATTTTATTTAAGTTTAAGAGCTTATTTAATTTTATTTATGCATTTAGCATTAAGTTTGGGGTTAAAAGGTAATTAAAAAAAAATATAGAAGTTTGGTGTTTAAAATGAATTTGAATAAAAAATTATAACACTTTATAAAGTTTTATTACAAAATTGTAAAAATAGGAAAGTTTGGGGTATATATTGTAATTACCGAAATTTTGGGTTTCAAACAGAATTTAGAAGTCAAAGTTGACTGTATAGGAGACTTTGAACAAGTTTGGGAATTTATGGAATTAAATACTAACTTATAATAAGTTAAGTATGAAATTGTAAAAGATTTATAAACATTGGGGTGAAGTAGTGATTTCCAAAATTAATGGGTACCAAATGGAGTTTAGAACAAACCTTGGGTTATTAGGAATTTTTAGGAATTTATTTGATTGAATTTGGAGTTAGTATGAATTATATAAGTATAATATATGATATTTTATATCATTGTTACATATGAGTAACATATGGGGTGAAAACCCGTAAATACTGAAAGTATAAGGTTAGGAATGATGTTTATAACCTTTTGGTATAGTTTGGTAATTTTTGGAATTATATATGAGGTTTTATTAAGATATAAGTATAATATATAGTTTTAATGATATTAGAAACTATATGTTATAAAATGGGATGTTTTGGTAAATATAGAAAGTTAAGTGGTGGAAATTAAATTAGAATAGACCATGGGGTCTGTTCGGCTATTTTAAGAAGTTATAACCATAGGTTATAATTATATTAAGGTTTAAAGAGTATAATATAAGGTATATATTATAAGTGTAACAAGGAAATATAATTTGGGGTTGTTTTGTAAATTCTGGAAGTATATTGAAATTAAATAAAAACCGACAACCATATGGGCTGTTTGGTACTTTGTAACATTTTATAACTATAGGTTATAAAGGTTTTAATGATTTAAATATCATAAGATATGTTATATAACTATAATGTAACATTATATTTAATTTGGTGATTTTGTAAACATTAAAGAACATAAGTGTTGTTCGGTAATGATGAGTATTTTTGCATGAGAATTTATAATATGGTTTATAATGTTATAAGGGTTGTAAAATTTATAATATAAGAAATATTCATTAAGGAAGAATGAATATATTATAAAGGATTACCACGTAATAAATGGTCCCATAATACATATACAAATAAATATATGTTATGGAGTGAGAAATATAATATGGTTCAATAACCATATAATATCATAATTAAAATGATATGAGATAAGAAGAAAATAATTATAAACATTAGTTAAGGAAATTCTAATGTTATGTTGTTTATGGAATAACAAGGAGTTAAATAATTCAAGTATTTTAAATATGGATTATACAACATTACATTTGGGAAGACTAACCTTAGGAAAATAAATACTAAGGTGAGATGTATAGTATATGATCAAGATTATACACGCAATATAGTGACAAACTTTAATACCCCGGACTTAAAAATGGTGATTAAATTATCCGAATGTAATTATTAAGGGCCTAATGGTGCCTAGAGAGTATTGGTAAAGAGAATAAAACCAAAAGAAAAGAGAAAATGCGCAAAACGTGAAAAACGTTAAAACGCTCATTAAATGAGTATAAGAGATATATGATCTCGTTAGGGTCCGAGATGGATTCCTAAGGCTTAGTTATGCCTAATTAGTATACGGGAATGATTCCCGCAGAAAACGGATCCAAGTAATGGATTAAAACGTTAACGGAGTTTTAAAGCACGTTTTTCGAGAAAACCCGAAAACATGACTTTAAGTGGTCAAACGGACCCGTAAAAATTATAATTGATTATATAACTATAATTAAGTATTAATGGGAGCTTAATAACCATTAAAAATAAAGAAACGAAAAAATCCGGAAAACGGGCCCGGTTAGTGAATAATGCTAAACCGAGTAAAATAACGACGTTTTCTGTCAAAAACCGAAAAATGCTCTAGCTCACACATATGAGTGGGGCCGGTTTTTAATTGGTACACACACACCTAAATTAACTAGCTAGGTTATATTAAGGCACAAGAGGACAAAAGAAATAAAGTAGAGGAGGGGAGGGGAATAGTAAAATGAGATATAAGTAACTCTCTCACCTCTATACTCCTTAGCAGCCACGTTTTTCCCCCTCCTCTCTGCATATCTTCTTCCTCCTCTGCCCATTACCGATTTGAGAAGAAACAAAGCAGCCACCACCTTCTTCCTCCATTAACTTACTCATTTCTTCACCAAATCACACAAAAATACTACCGTTAGATTCGTATCGGCAAGGGCTTCGTTTTCCACCCAACAAAAGCTTGATATCTCCATCTTCACTTCCATGGTTGTTGGGCCTTTTTAAGCTTGAAGGGGTGATTTTGACTCTCCTTCACCTCCTTGATGCCTTAAGGTAATTATAAGCAAGAGTTTTACACATTTCTAGCTAGTTCTTGCAATTTGGAAAATTTTCCCCACGTTGAAAATTTTCTTCCATTTCAGTCGGCTTCTCCATGCTTTTGTGGAGTGTTGGAAATTCCATAATTTGATTGCCAAGCTCTCCTTTTGGACATTCTAAGGTAATACCTAAGTTAAGCCTAAAAACTAACTCTTAAAATGTTAGTTTTGTGAGGAAAGTTGAATTGATTGAATTGTTGTGTGTGGTGTGGGGAAAATGATTGTAGATATCAATCTAGACTCCCTTGAGTGTTGTGAAAACAAGAAGAGAAAGAGGGAGCAAAAGAAAGAGGAAGAAGAGGAGTAAAACCGAAAATAAACAAGGTAATGAGCTTACCTTGTGTTGGTTTTATTTGCCTTGGGAAACTTATGTTAGTGTTGTATAAATAACCTTGAACTTGTGTAGTCATGATACTACAATATTGTTAGTTGAAAGAGAATGTTTTAATGTGCATGAGTGAGCAAAACAAACCTAGGAATCAAGCTAGTATATTTGTGTGAACAATGGGAATTTGATGTGTTATTGATGCCTAAACAATACAACAAGGGTGAATATTGTGTTTGTGAGTATATTTAGTGAGGTGAAAATGCTTAGTAAAGCAAGTAAGTGCTGTCAAAATTTACCTAGGATTGGATAGCCTTAAGTGTTTTATGTTAAGGAAGAAACTAGGTGAGTTAAGGGATTTAAGTGGTTGGTTAATGGTTTGAAAACCAAACTAAGAAGAAGAGTGTGCTAGGAATGGCATTAGTGAGTGAAGTTTGAATGGTAAGAAGAGGGTACCAAAATCTGTTACAAAAGTTAGAAGAACAAGAGAACTAGTTATGGTATATAAGTGATTTTGAGTAAGAATTTGGGTAAGGGTTTAACCCATGATTTGAAGAGGTTTAGAGCATGTTTAAAGGTGGTTAAATATGTGGGAAACTTGTGGAAAGATTAGGGAATGATTAGGGGTGGATTAAGGGTTGAAATGGAGTTGAAAAATAATGTTAGTTGCAGGTTTTAGCAGGGTCCGGGACCTAGTCCTTGGACAAAGTCCCGGACCACCCCTTAAAGTATACCGAGAGTGCAATCCTGCTTTGGTCCGGGACTATACTCCAGGACAAGGTCCCGGAACATATGTAATTTTCACCCGAGAGTTAAGTTTTCAATTGGTCCGGGACTTTAGGTAAGGACCAAGTCCCGGACCACCCCCAGAAATGCCCCGTGAGTGTTTTAAAGGGTTCTAATGATGGGGGTTTGAATGTTAATGATGTTATAAGATGTTAAGGCCTTGTTTGGTGACATGTAAAGGCCCTAAGAAGTGTAAGAACGTGTTGGAAGAGAGTGAGAAGTAAGAACTCAAATTAACAAGAGTAAAACCGAGTTAACGGGATAACGGGGTAAGTATGGGAGTAGCATTTTATTATGTACCGTATGAGCTTAGTATTAATAATAATGTTTGAAACATTATCAGAGAATCGTGTGTGACCCGAGCATGGTGAGATGACACGGTAAAAGTAAAAACCCTGGTGAAAGGTATGATTTTCTCATGCCCCGTATGATAACCGAGTTACTCTGATTTGTGTGTTTGTGTGCCGGCTTAATCAAGACTAAAGCATGAAAATGAACCATTGTTTGTTTATGAATGTCTTGATGTATATTGTATGAGCTAACATGCTTGAATGCCGGTGAGGTCTAACCTAGTGTGTAGACCGACTCTTAGTTGAGTAACGAATGGCTAGAGACTCGTAGAATGAGTCGTTTCGTAAAATAACGGAAACGTGCAAACACACAAGCTATCGATTAAAGTATAACGATAATGCAAAATATGAACTCCCTAGAATGTGAGGAGATGTACGGGTTGAGTAAATACCCGATAACGGTTAGAAAACCATATTGAAACAATCCACAAAATAAATAAGAGTGGAGGGATAAATGAACCTCCGTAGTGAGGACTAAAGTTAGTTCAAAGATGTGAACTTATAAGAAAGGTAAAAGAGACCTAAGGGACCATTTAACCCCCTTGAGACATGGTCAACCTCCTATAAGAGAATTTTACCCGGTATAAGAAAATAACCGAAGTATGAGTATATGAGATGTAAGGGTAATGCTTAAAACCTAAGATTACCCGAACTTAAGTAATGTTCCCAAAGTCATTAGAAACATCGAGAGTGATGCTTCTAGACTAATATACATAATATTATTATAACTCCGAGAGAGGAGTGTATGGGAATGTGAGTAGTCCGAGAGTAGTCGGACCTATGTAAAAGAGATAGGGACTAAGAGAGAGTTCCGGGAGCTAGTTGAACCTTCCCACCATGCTAGACCCAGAGTAGGGTCGAAACCGGGGAAGTAAGACTATGCTCGAGAGCCATGAGTTTTGGCTTGAGTATGTATTAAGAGTAACAAGCGTGATGTAGGAGACCTGTAGTGTCTCGAGAATCTACAAGAGCTTGAGTATTAATAACCCGAGAGCGTGGGTGAGATAATGAGTATAAGTAACCCGAGAGAATGGGTGAGTATAGAACGAATAGCTCAAGAGAATGGGTGTGTATAAGAATAAGTAACCCAAGAGAGCGGGTGTGTTATTGAATACGTAACCAAGGCATAGTGAGGTAAAAACCCTCAAGGCCTAAGCGCAAATTAATGCAACTAACAACCTTGTCAGGTTAGCTAAGGATTGTATTCCATGGGTGAATGTGAATCCTTGTGTAGTGTGCATGTGTAATGTATTGCTATGATGCATGTTGATTGAATTAAAATGAATCTCCATGTATATCCGACCCAAAGTAGTCGGCGTACCGTGGTTAGCACGCGGTATATGTAAATTTCATATGCAGCTTTAAGCTGAGCCCCTAGGGGCATCATTTTTATTCGCAGGTAAACCAAAGACGATACCGTTCGAGAGTAGGATGGGGTCGGTGGTTAGCATGGGTCGTTAGTCTTTAATTACTTATGTACTTGAATGAGGTGTAAGACCGAACATGTTATCGGCATCCGTATATTGTAGACTCGGTATAGCAAGGAAGTGATTTGAGTATTGTATTTGTATTGTGTACTCGGTTGTTCCAGTTCATCAGACTGTTGCGGTATGTAAGATAGGCCTGGTTAGCCATATGGGTGGCTAACAGCGTTGTTTCACCCCTCGTTGTAATTAGAGTTCCGCTGCGTGAGTAAGAGCATTTAGTGATAGTTTAAGAGGTAATAACAAGATTAACGGTTGGGGTGTTACACAAACTATAACATATACTATGTGTATTAAATTACATGCGATAACGAATGTTGAGTTGAGTATATTAATATACCACGACGTAAACGTACATGTAATATAACTTTAACTAATCCCGAGTTAAACCGAAAACCCGACAAACGTTGTTAGTAAATAACGGGGAATGAACCGGGAGGGATTAGCAACGGTACGGGGTACAGTAGAGTAATGTTGTTATATGGGATACTAATCTGTAGTGTTACACATATTATTAGACTGCTAGAGACGACACGAGGAGCATCGGATCTAGCTGGTTCATACTCCACCGTTCTAAAATCAGGGTGAACGGTATGTTTTTATGTGTCTCTGATTGTCTCCGAGGACTTCCTCGGTTCAGACTTATGTGTGAAATCTGTGATAAGATTGTTTGTCTGAATGTGTGAATTAATATGCATGAACTGTATATTTAAGCTGCTTATTATTTACTGTTTTGCGATAACAGTATTGGTTCGTATATATGAGCCTATATATAAAACGAACTAGCGGATATGGTGCTATCTTATATGTGTAATATAAGGAACGTCAGAAAAACATTGTAGCACTAGGATAATAAGATATGTATATTATCTGAGACTTAATTGCGGAGCATTGGCCTTTTCTAAATGCCGCTCTCGTATCTAACACTGGATCCCAAGTTTACGTACTTCGGATTGGACTAATGGCCTTAGTCTGCTTTGTTAGAAAAATTGGTAATACGATGCGATGCGATGGTATAGATGTAATAAAGCCAAGAGGATGTGGCTCTGGGTGCGCGCTGTGATCACAAAAACGATACCAGGATGTCCGCTTACGGGTCCGTTAGTATCAAGAAATTTCCCGCGAACTAGAATGGTTCGTTGGTCGGAGACTCTACCGTTGGAGTGGCTACTGCCGTGGGTGACCCGCCATAACATATGGGTAATTTAGAGACACGTCATTATAACGAGACGTTGTCATTAGGCGTAACTGAACAATTATAACAACTTGTTAGCTCGTATATTGGTGAACAATATTGGACTCTTATGCCAAGGACGGGAATTAATACTCGTTTATTATTCTAGTTGTTTTCACCTTGTTGTTCATTGGTTATGCTGTGTGGAAATATTATGTGCGTTAATGGTTGTGTTTTATTGTATGGTTATTACTGTTATTGTGTACAGTTTATATATTAAAACGGTATTGCATGTAACGAATCCCATGCTCTCGACCAAATAACTGAGGGGTCTAAGGGGGCATGACGGGGCATGTGATGACATACTCGGCAGGGGCTGATTCCATACCACAACCATTTTTATTTTCAGGATACTAGCTGGTTGTCGACGCAGGGCGCGACATTTGTGGGATAGACATCGGTACGGTTTGTTACAGTGGTTATATTGGACTCGGGTTTGGTGAACCGAGGTGTATTTTCGCTTAGACGCTCACGTGTACGGATTTATGTGTAAGGCGGTAATACGTTGTAGTTCTTTTGGTATTGTTTAAACTGCTATCTATCTCTTGTGATCACTGCGGGAATACGTTTCGTATGTTGATTATCAGGTAACGTGTTATCACTCGTATGGGCGAGTGGTAATGGTAACACCATAGTACGACAGTCTGTTATTTACCGCTACGATTTAATTATTAAGTACGACATTTAGGATACAATTAGGAGCCCAGTTAGTAGGGGTGTTACAACAGAGTTTTGAAAGACATTACTATTTTTGACATGTTTCCTTTTCCCATAATTGATGAGTTATTGGATGAGATTCATGGAGCATGGGTGTTTTCGAAGTTGGATTTAATATATGGTCATCACCAGATAAGGGTGGATGAGCGTGACATTACCAAGACAGCGTTTTGCACTCATGAAGGGAAGTATGAATTTTTGGTAAAGCCTTTTGGATTGAAGAACTCTTCAGCCACTTTCTAATCCCTTATGAGTTCGATTTCAAACCATTCTTGTGGAAGTTTGTATTAGTATTTTTTGCTGATATACTAATCTATAGTGCTTTGATGGAGGAACGTATTACCCATGTTCAGAAGGTGCTAAGTGTTTTGCAGGATTCTCGGTTAAAGGTGAACTTCAAGAAATTTCGTTTTGAGCAGTCGCGTTTGGAGTACCTGGGTCATTTCATCTCTGGTTATGGTGTGGAGGTTGACCCTTTAACATTCACAGCACGAGAGAGTGGCCAGTGCCAAAGTTGGTGAAGGAGTTGAGACCTATTTTGGGGTTGACAGGTTATTACCGCAGATTTATGAGGATCTATGGTATGATTGCTCAACCTTTGACTGATCTTCTTAAAAATGATTCTTTTCCTTGGAATTAATTCATGCAGGATTCATTTGAGTAATTGAACTCGGTCCCTATTCTTGCTGCTCCTGATTTCTGAAATAGTTCGAAGTGAAGATTGATGCTTCTACTAAGAGAATAGGGGTTGTTCTGATGCAGAAGGGGAGGTTTATTGCTTGTCTGAGTAAGTTTTTTTCTTCCAAAGAATAGGTGAAATCGATTAATGAGAAGGAGTTAATGGTGGTAGTTTTTGCAATTCAAAAGTAAAGACATTACTTGCTGGGCCATCATTTAATTGTGGGGACTGATAAAAAAAGTCTTAAGTATTTGTGGGAGTAGAGGCTTATTGTAACACCCCGAATTTTCTATCATTTTATTATGTCAATCATTTAACAATTCAAGTTTAATATTAATAAGCAGCGGAATTAAAATCTAATCTGGAGTATTACTGTCACACTCGCAATTAAATGAGTGCTAAGGCCTAAACAATATACTCACTAACAAACCATTATTATTAATAAAAGAAATACAACACCCATAATAACAATCTCTTAAAATTATAAAAGTCTCAATCCTAAAATAAAATTCAATTACAAATAACCAGTCTTTATGGAGTCATCTTCCCAAACCCCAAGCACATCATCAACACCTGTGGTAGAAATCCAAAAAAACACACAAAGAGCCACGATAAAGTCAGAGAAACTGAGTAAGCTACCACTCCACTTTTTAAATACATTTTCTCTTTTGAAAACCATTTTAACAATATAACCACACAACATACAACTCATTTCAATAATATTAACACACCACAATAAAACTATCGTTATTGTATAATACTTTATGTTTGGTTTCTTAAAATCCAAGAATATAATAACCAGTTTAATTTAATTATCTTTCTTGTCCCAACATGCCGCTAGGACAAAACAACTTTTCTCACTTTTTGGGTACAACACGCAGCTGTAACCCGGACCCCAACACAACCAGGAATCCAACTTTTCACACTTTTGGGTACAAACGCAGCTATAAGCCGGACTCCAACACGCATGCAAGAATCCAACTCACCACTAAATCCTTAAGTATTTACACCCCCAATAGTACAAAAGACTAAGGAGTAGAAATAGGGCTAACTATGTCCTAATGCGGCCCACAGTATCTCAAACTCATGTGTTCTTATGCGGCCCGCATTTATCATCTTATTCATATGCCATAGTATGGCCCACACGCACCATGGTATATTGTTCTTTAAAATTCTTTTATTCGTTATTATTATTCATCATATCTCACCAAAATCCATATATTCCACCACAAATAAATCATGCCATTAATCATCATGATTAAATAATTCCATTTTTCATAATCATATCAGCAATAATTCAAGAACAATTTCTCATTGACCTCTTCTCTAAAAATAATAACCAAATATTCACCAACGTCCACCATAAAATAAACCGCACACTAAAATAAATTCAATGATCATTATCACAAATAGTTCAATCCCAAATAATACTCACACACAAATAAAGTTCACAATCACTACGAAAAATTATTGTACAGAGTTAATAAAACTAGTGAATGTGGTAACTTACCGGATATTCTAGCGTTGACTCGCACCAAAACCAACCAAGAAAATCAACTATTACTTGTTATTTTGAGCGTTGCCATTTACACGTCGCCAATTACACAAAGAAGAGGTGTATATCTTGATTCATTTTCCTTTGTTTGTGCCTATGTAAGTGATAGTAAGGTGAGGATGAGTTTCATATATATTTATTAAAATAGAAGACTCAATTCGCAGAGAAAGATGACAAACTATATTAGCCGGTCGGAAGGTAAAGAAACCGAGGGAATGTGAATGGAAAAAAATGAACTAATTTATTAATGAATATACTTAAACTGTTTAATTAAATTATAAAGAACTAAATTAGGGAATACGGAAGGTTAAAAAGTTGTTTATTAAATAAATATGAAATACGAAAAATTAAAACTAATTCACTAGATAAAGTCAAGAAACACCAAAAGATAAACTTGATTAATTAAAACTGACTTATTTAATGTAGTAAAATCAATAGTTTTCTAGATCACATCATTAATATTATAACTATATAAATATACCAACTTAATCAAAATAAACATGAGGATCATTAATAAGATAATAAAAATTACAACCCACCTATTTTGAAACACGTTATTTATTAATATGAATTCTGTTTATTAAATAATATACTCGTAACCTACATAATATATGTAAGATATTTAGTATACTTGCAAACTATAATATATACTCGTAAGATATTTAGTATACTTGCAAACTATAATATATACTCGTAAGATATTTAGTATACTTGTAAGCTAAAATATATACTCGTAATCTATTTTATATGCTTATAAATTATATAATGTACCCATAAACTATAGAATATACTGAAAAACTATATCACATATATATGTATTTTCAAATTTAGGGGTATTTCATTATTCCCCTCTTAAAATAAAACTCCATCATCGAAGCTCGAACTCACACTATTGACCAATTGTCCTAATAACCAACTAATCAATTCTAGTTAATTTACACTAAGGTTTATAGCAATCACTAACCATAATAAATTTGGGTATTGCAATCTACCCCCCTTAAAAGAATATTACGTCCTCGTAATTAACTTTCAACTCATACATGGCTCAAGAGATGAAGGACAATTTGATAAGGCTTTGAGCTACAAGAAATCGCACCTAAGTTCGCAACCATTGGACTACAATTTATTCAAAAAAAATTCCTATCATTCCCAATTAGATATACTTTGCTATCGAGTTCCAGTCATCTATTCGATATATCCTTCAATACAAGGTATTGCTCTGAATCACAAAATTCATAACAATATCACTTGAGCATCATAGGCTCTCAACATGTTCATCCATATAATCAACTTTCACTCATAACCATAATCATCACTTCCTTTGTGACAATATATACCTTATCAATACTTCAACATCTCAAGCATAAAAGGTTCACTTCACGACACATACAATATATCAGAAAATGCATTAAACACAAAGAAAGCATCAATAAATAATCCCCCCAGGAGACGGCTTGTCCAAATTTTAATCTTTAGATCAATTATTCCATTTTTATCTTTCTTAACCTATTTTCTAGTCAGTTTTGCTCTGATACCACTTTGTTTTTTGTAATAATATGTGAAAAATATATTGAAAGAATAATAGAGTTTACACCAAAGAGATACATAGGGGACCTATATATCAGATACCCAGGGAAATACAAGTCCAAAGGGTGCAAATGAGTTTCAAGTAGGTTGGGCCGAGCCAACTTATTACATCATAGTCCAAAATGGGCACCCATACTAGATGGCGGCTAAATAAATTAGAACTCTAAGATCTGGTTGAGCCACGCACTATCTCGATTAGGGTGGAGCTTCGTCTCGATGGTGGCTTTGATTGCACCCTTCACGTCCGCAGTGATGAAAGCGAGGTCCCTAGCTTGGCCTAACATGGCTCTTCTACATCTCTCGATCCAAATGAAGTAAACGGCATTAGCGATGGCCGCCCGTCTGACGAAGTCCTTTGGTCTTTTCCTCTTGCTGTAGTGGGATAGCCAGTGTGCGCAGCTGCGAAGGTTAGACCTATTGGTGGGGATCCCTAGCCAGTCACAAATAGCCCACCAGATCCTGCAAGTAGTCCTGCAAAAAAAAGAAAAGGTGCCCGCTTGTCTCTGGAGCTTGCTCACAGAGCCAGCATCTGTTAGCGAGGCTAATGCCCCACGATTGCAGTTTATCACATGTTTTCAGTCTACCTTTAAGAGTAACCCAAAGAATGAACTTGGCTTTAGGGAGGGCCCAGGTTTTCCAACAAATATTATACCAGGGAAAGTGCCTAGGAGGGGAAGAGACATCCTGGTAAATTGTGTTGACACGAATGCGAAGAGGGTAGGTGAGGAAAAGAGATAGCGTCCTGAGTGGAGCCGCACTGCTTGATCCACAATCTCTGGCTCTAAGGATGGACTTCCAGATCCACGGGTCACCCCCACTGGGAATGGCGGTCCAGATGTCAGAGTTCTCCAGGTATACACTATGCATCCATTGAATCCAAAGTCTTTCGGAGTTATGAATGATGGCCGATCGTTTTAAGTTGAAAGCTCATGTTCCATTTGAAGATGTCCTTTATGCCCAGCCCCCCTTTCCTTTTGTCAAGACAGACTGAGCTCCACGCTACTGGCGGGGTGGGGTTGTGGCTGAGTCCCCAGACCAGAGAAAGGACCGAATCTTCCTTACAATGCATTGGATCACATTTTTTGGGATAATAACCGAAGAGGCCCAGAAGCCAATGATACCAAACAGAGTACTTTGGATAAGAGTGAGACGGCCCACAAAAGAGAGGTGCTTACCCCCCCAGGAAGATATAGCCTTTTGAACTTTGTCGATCAGGGGAGCAAAGTCCGAGGATTTGGGCTTTCCGGCTGAGATAGGGATGCCTAAGTAGCGGAAGGGGAAGGAACCTAGGTTGAACCTGTGGAGGAGAGGATAGATGTAGCCTCGGAAGCACAGACCCCTCCAAGGAAGATGTCACATTTAGAAGGGTTGAGCTTCAGGCCCGAGGCTTCAGAGAATATATTGACCTTGCTGAGCATAAGGGAGATGGAACTATGGTCCCCTCTACTAAAAAGAAGGACATCGTCTGCGAAAAACAGGTGGAAGACTTTAAGGGTTTTGCAGGATAGGTGGTATTTGAATCCCGGATCTTGAGGAAGCTGGTCAAGCAGGCGGGAAAGCATATCCATGACGAGGACGAAGAGGTAGGGAGAGAGAGGGTCACCTTGGTGCAAACCCCTTTATCCTTTGAAAAACCCTGTAGGAGAGCCATTTAGGCTTATGAAGAACGAGGTGGTGGAGACGCATTGCATAATCCAGTTGGTGAAAATGGGGGGGGGGGGAAGTTTAGGAAGGACAAAGTGTCGCTGAGGAAGGCCCAATCAACAGTATCAAAGGCTTTTCTGATGTCCACCTTCATCATGCAGCGGGGGGAGATATGGGCTCGTTGGTAGTGTTTCATTAAGCAAGAATAATTGAATATTATCCGTAATGAGACGCCCCTTAATGAAGGCCCCTTGGCTCTCCTTGAAAATCTCAGGGAGAACCTCTTTAAGCCTCGTAGCTAAAATTTTGCTAATAATCTTATAGATAGTATTGCAGCAAGAGATGGGCCTAAAGTCACTGGGAGTGGAAGCAGAGTCAGTTTTAGGGATTAGGGCGATGAGGGTCGAGTTGATCTCTGTAAGCAGGGAGCCGCTGTGGAAAAAGCTTTTGATAGCTAGACAGAGATCCTCGCCAATGATGGGCCACGCAGATTTGAAGAATTTTGAGGAGTAACCATCTGGGCCCGGGGCTTTGTCATTCCCTATGGAAAAAAGGGCGGACTGGATTTCAGCATTGTCAACACCCCTAAGCAGGGGGGCCCAGTTGGATTGGGCGAGGGTTCTAGTGGTGTCAAGGTTGAAATCAGAGAGAGAGCTCGTGGGAGGATTTCTGGTGCCCATGATGCCCTTGAAGTGGGAAACAAGGCAGTTAGCAATATCCTCAGGGGCAGAGAGCTCAACCCCAAGGTCATTGGTGATAGTGGCGATGGAGTTCTTGTTACGCCTAGCCTTTATGGCCCTATGGTAGAAAGCGGAGTTCGCGTCGGCCCACCTGAGCCAACGGAGTTTAGAGAGTTGACGCAGGAAGATAAGCTCTTGATGGTTACGAGCACATAGAGCGTGCCTCAGGGATTTTTCTTTGGAGATAAGAATAAAGTTCCAAGGGTCCCTATCAAGCCTCAGTTGGATGTCGTCTAGCTCCTCTCTAATAGATTGGGCCTTTAGAAAGAGGGTGCTGTATTCCGTTCTGTGGAGAGTAGAAAGTTGCCTTTTTAGAAGGCAAGTTTCTTGACAAAAGCAAAGAGTCTGCTCCCTTCAATGTGGACCTTCCATGTATTACTGACTGTGGGGAGGAAGGATGGGTCCTTAGCCCAAAGATTTAGGAATTTGAAGCACTTCTTAGGGGGGCCGGATGGGGGAAGGAGATGGTTATAGGGCTATGGTCAGAAATGAGCGGGGAGCTGAAGGTGCAATAGCTGAGAGGGAAGCTAGCTACCCACGCTTCATTCACAAGAGCTCGATCAATTTTTCCAAGAACTCGATCACGACCATACTGGTTATTCCACCAGGTGAAGAAGCGACCGTAATAGCGGAGGTCATTAAGCTCGGCCTTAGCCACACAATCCGCAAACTCTTCATACTCCCTAGGGGGCGTGGGGCGGCAACTTTGCCTATCAGTGGCAAACAAATATTATTGAAGTCTCCTGCCACCATCCATGGCCCAGGGGTGGAGTTGCTAAGGTTCACAATATCAGCCCATAAGAGGGACTGGAGAGCAGGGTTGTTGTGGGCATACACAACTGAGAGGGTGAAGGGAAGGGCGCCAAGGGGCGAGGCCAGACAAGTTAACATTTGGGCTGACGAGAGAGTGGGAGTGAGAGTTATACGGGTGGGGTCAAAAAGAATCCATATGCGTCCATTGGGGTGGGCCGGGTAGTTATGGAGGACGTTCCATGAGGGAAAGTGGCGAGAAAAGATGGAGGAGGAGTTAAGGGAGGACACACGGGTTTCCAGAAGAGCAAAGACACAGGGGTTCTGGGACCTGACAAAATGCTTAATTTCACTAAGCTTGGAGGGGTCATTGCAGCCCCTGATATTCCATATGACAATCTTCATTAGAGAATGGGGGGGGGGGGAGGTGGAGAGGGCGTTTACTACATCAGGGTCAAGCTCAAACAAGGAGAAGGAGTTCGCGAGTTGGAGAGGAGGGGCCTTCACGGGAGGAGGGCTTAAGCTTGGGGGGAAAGGCCTGGCACGGGACGGTCTGCTGAGCGAAGGGGACTAGAGAGGGAGGGCAGGGATGAATATCTGGGAATGGAACATCTGGGCGCCAAGGGGAAGTGGGGGCTGATGAGAGGGTCTTGGGGGTAGAGGCTTTAGGATACCTTTTAACAGGGCGCCAGACCAGGGGCGTACGCTTTCGGCGGGACTAAAGGGGTAGAGAGTAATGGTTGAGGGTTGGGGGAGGAGGGGGGGCTTTCTGGATTTTGGACGGCGAGGCACCCTAGGGGCCAGGGGGGCCTGAGTAGAGGGACAACTGAGAGAGGGATGCCCAAGAAGCTTGCAGGTAGAGCACGTAACCGGTTCCCATTCAAAAGTCACTGCTGAGAGATGACACCCTTGGGAGAACGGATTTCCACTTCTCTCACCAACTCTTTGTTAAAGTCCACTTCCACCAGGACTCTGGCGAAGG
Source organism: Limonium bicolor (assembly GCA_023374045.1). Lineage (NCBI taxonomy): Eukaryota > Viridiplantae > Streptophyta > Magnoliopsida > Caryophyllales > Plumbaginaceae > Limonium > Limonium bicolor. The sequence goes on along the minus strand of CM041776.1, from coordinate 300,061,923 downwards.
AAATACGGATTTGTCTGCTGTGGGCTGGTCTGTGTGAAGGGGGACACCTATCTTAGAGCAAATTTTGCTAAGGCTCGAACGGGACCAGAGACTAATAGGCAGCGAGGGAGCTGGATCCACACTGGGATGCGGTTTAGATCCTTAGGGTTAAAGGAGATATCAGGGGACCATTTCTTTAGCACGAGAGGGGAGGAGTTTAAAAGCCAGGGGCCTTTGCTAAGGACAAGCTCGAGGTCCTCTTCCTTATCGAATTTGAACATGTACCATCCCTCTTCATGATGCAGGACTTGAGGGGTTGGGATAAAGTTCCAGGCCCTTCTCACAAAGTCCCTCACTAGGTTTAAACCATATTTCCTATCCCACAGGTGACCAACAAGGGAGTGCTTCCAATAATTAATTTCAGACGCTAAGTCTTGTTCATCTAAGGATACAATTGGGTTATCATCATCTAGGGCTTCAAAGAGTTCAGAACTCAACGACATACCAGAGAAACCCTTTTGTTTAGCCAACAGAATATCTAAGAACGAGGTCGGGTCAGAGGACCCGACTGCAGCCAAGGATGGAGGGGTAGAAGTTTTACCTGAAATAGGGCGCATGGAACTGTGCTTGGGATGCCACGCTGAAGGCTTCGGAGCTGCAGTTCCAATTTTAATACCCCCAGCAGGAGCGGGGACCCCCAGGGCCGAAGAGAGGGGTGGGAAATCCTTGTCCACCGAACAGAGAGAAGCAGGCTGGTTCAGGTACTCTTGCAAGGCCCCATCCACAGGTGGACCCGAGAGAGCGACAACCAGATCAATGGCGGGGGCAGAGGGGGAGAGCCCCGAGGGAACTGCCTGGACACTCCCGTTATTGTGGAAAATGACCTTTGGGTCCCGGCCATTAAGACCCGCAGCACCAGGGGCTAAAATCTCTGCCAAAATACCAGAACCGGCTAAGAACGGGTCCAAATTATCACCATCGGAAGCACCTGACACAACATTTTCAGACAATTGTCCAGGACCGGCTGAGGGCGGGTCCGAATCTCCACCAATTGAAGCAGGACTAACTTCCAGACAGGGCAGACCCACAACCAAGCTCTCCAGGTATGCGGCTCCACCAATCTCAATAGTAGGAGAAGCAAGAGAGCCAGGGAAACTCGAAAACAACCGCCGCTGGGCTGAGCCACTCGGGGACGAAACAGGAGGAGGAGCCACGGCCTCTGGCTGGGAGAGAGCTTGCGCCATGGGTGGGGGAGAGCACGCTCAGCAGCAGAGCCTTGAACCAGCGGCACCATGGCAGGGGAGGTCACGCCAGAAGCTGGATCGGAAGGCAACCCAGGCTGGAGGGGCGAGCCGACTTCGAGGGTTGCTCGCGTACCAGGTCGCCGGCGCGTCATGGAGCAGGATGCCACCAGGGAGCAGCCACCGTGAGGATGGTGACTGGGGAGGGACCGAGAGACTGGGGAGGGACCGAGAAGAATAGAGCCACCAGGCGGCGAGCCCGGCGGCGGAGGGGGGGGGGGGGCTGTGGGGACTGTCTCTCAGTGGCGGAGGGGCTGGAGGGGGAGCGCCAGGAGAGGCTGGGGAAGGTATGCCGGCGAAGGCTCGAGCTATCTCAATGGGAGGATTTTCTCTCTCATCGTTTCCGTTCTAGGAACCTCTTTTATGTTTCTGACCACTTTGTAACACCTCATATGAGTAACTATTCAACAACCTAGCTCTTAAGCCATTCGGGCTTGAAAACTAGCCTCTTTTAAGCCCTTTATCCTCACTTGGGGCTAACAGTGGAAGACCTTGTTGTTGTAGTGGACCCATATGTATCCTTATAAACCATTTACATTAGTACTCATATCCCGATGTGGGATGAAGGTATTACATACTCTCCTCACTCAAAGAACGTGATGTCTCCCTTGCAAGCCCAATATTTAGTCCCAAGGACCTCCTCGGTAGTTATAAGGATACATATGAGTTGACTACAACAACAAGGCCTTCCACTATTAGGCCCAAGTGAGGATAAAGGGCTTAAATAAGGCTAGTTTTCAAGCCCGAATGGCTTGAGAGCTATGTTGTTGGACAGTTTCCCATATGGGGTGCTACAATTATGATCGAAGCTCGGTATAAATGGTAATCAAACTTCTTGGCTTTGATTTTGAGATTTGCTACTGACCCGGTAAAGATAATGTGGCTGCTAATGCGTTGTTCAAAGTTGAAGGGATTCCTGAAATGCATTCTTTATCTATGGTGAATTTTAATGGGTGGCAACAATTGGATAAAGAAATTGAGAATGATGCTGGGTTGTAGAAAATTTTGTATGGGTTGTTAGTTGATCCTTCTTCTCACCCTGGTTTTTAATTGCGCCCTGGTTATCTTTTCTTCAAATGGAAGTTGGTTTTATCCAGTGCTTCTCAACTAATCCATATCATTTTATCTGAATATCATTCAGCTCCTGGTGGTGGTCATTCGGGCTACTTAAAGACTTATAAGCATTTCCAGAGTGGTTTTTTGGTTGGGGAAGCGAAAGAGGATTAAAGAATTTGGGGTGGCTTACGATTTATGCCAAAGGAAGAAATATAGTACCCTCTCTCTTGCTGGATTAAAGAATTTGTGGTAGTGGATCGATTTTCTAAGTATGCTCACTTTCTTTCCATTAAACATCCTTTTACAACTAAGGATGTAGCTTTGTTGTTTTCTACGGAGATGATTAAACTGCATGGTTTCCCTAATTAATATCTATTGTTTTTTTTATCATGACCCGGTGTTTGTGAGTAATTTTTAGAAGGAGCTATTCAGATTGGCTAGTACTACACTTTGCCTCAGTTCGTTTTATCACCTATAGTCAAATGGGTAGACCAAGGTTGTAAATCAGTTCTTAGAAGATTATCTTTGGTGTTTTTCTTTTCAAAATCCCAAGCATTGATTGCAAATGTCATGAGAGGTGAATAGACTTGGCAATTACTAGCATATAGTTCTTGCACTGGGAAGACTTGAGGTGAATAGAATTAGGGAGCATGAGTCAGCAATTGCAAGTGTCTTAACACGCTTTTACATCCTCTCTATTGTTTTTTTTTCAACAATAACCCCAACGAGGTCATAGCCAAATTGTTTATGAACTTTCATTTAATGTTATGCATGGTTGTCAATCTTGTCAAGGGTCCACGGCTGTCTAGTGTTTGACAAATATCTTTCCCGTTGGCTTTTGTATATTATAATTGGCCAGGTCTTCAAATACAACTCATATAAAGATTCTCTCTTCTGCTTCCATTGTGGATGAATGTCCCATGTCCCGGAAGAGTGTATTTAACCTCCAACATGAGAAAACATCCAAAACATTTTTGTTTTTACATATTTGTTGAGTTTAAATATGAAGATTCTTATCCTTTGTCTCTCATAGTCTAGATGAACAACCCACTACAACACCTGGCTTCGAAATCATGAATCAAACTCTTTGACCACCGAAAGGACTAATAATTCATACTTTTAGAGAGCTGAAGAGATCAGTGTGTTCTTGGCTCACCTGAAATAGGTATCCACTTGGGCAACCAAATATTACACGAGAAGAGAAAAGGGGGAAAGAGCATGATTATTAATTGTTCTTATGGATTATTAGCTAAACTATAAAAAACATGAGGTGTATAAGAGGTGGAAGAGAGGGACTTAGAACTTAGGAGAAAAAGGGTCAAGAATTCTTAAAAACCCGATTATGGACTCCATAATTACTACCCTTCCAATCATGATACTTCACACAAGTAAGAGAGAATAAGCTAAGAATCAATATGTGGGTTCTCAAATGTGGGTGAAAAATCTAAAAGTTATTAATATGATGTGGAAGAAAGAGAAAATATGAGAGAGAAGGCAAAAAACCCGAAATTGGGTTCTCTAATAATTGTGCTCTACAAAGTGGATATGGAGAATTTGTTTTCCTTAAGTTAAGGGACCAACAATGTAACTCATACTTATTGAATCCTTGGAAGTTTTGACATCAACCAAACTACAACTAGATTACTGAGGAAGCTAAATCCAAAGGAAACCAAGTAATGCATTCTCTTGATGGAGACTATGAACCCTCTATGGGAGTCTAATGTAGAGCCGATCATGGTCAGTATAGCCTAACCGTCCAGCCCGACCCGGCCCGCATATTAACCCAATGGGTATGGGTGCAAAAAATACCTGAGCGGGCTTGGACAAAAAAAAACAGCCCGAATTTTTTTTCGGGCTGGTTATGGCTAAAAATTTGCCCAGTTGATGGCCCGACCCGGCCCGGTTTTGATAGTTACATTACATTATTAATTTATTATATGTTATTTATGGACTCTCTCGCTTTATGTGCATAAGGTTATAAAAAAAAGTGCGCATGATTTTTCCAACTTGTCTGGTTGCTTATTTTGTGTGAAAACTTCAGCATGGTGAAGCTCTACTCTACTACTACTACAACATGATTTTTTTGATGGGTCCTCAACCCACAGAGTTGGGAAATCTTTTGAGCATATTACTTGAACAAAGAATTAGTGTGAGTTTTTGAGAAACACTGGTAAATATCATCGATGGTTTATTGTAACTAGTTATGTTAGAGAAATTCACAATTCACTTTGCAATATATTGTAACACTATGGTAGTTCTAATCATGCTTGCTTTTTAAGAAAACATTAGATTTTTTTCCTTACTAAGAGAAAATCGAGTTAAAATTGGGCCGGGCGGGCCGGGCGCTGGCACAGGTGAAAAAAACAGGGCCAAGCCCGGCCCGTCCGATTTTTTTTAAAACGGGCTTGGACACATTTTTTAAGCCCGACGGGCTAAAAAATCATAGTCGGCCCGGTCCGAACCCGGCCCGCCCGCCCGAATGATCAGCTCTAGTCTAATGTCATCAAATAGGGTCCTCCACCCATAAGGGTGAAAAGAAAGTGATCTACCCTAAAATAATCACCAAAAGAAGGAATGTTCACCCTTAACAGAGAAACTCTCAATTCAGTCATAAGTGTGTGGTCCAATATACGATGGTCCTAACCACGACTCTAAACCTAGAGGAGTTTTTCATTATCAAGCAAACTTTCCAAGAAATATGCTTGCCAATCCCATTGAGTTGCACAAGTTTAAATTGTTTTGGATTGGGTTGCCCACAAACAATGGTCTAGTCCTTGGCAAGGTTAAATAGTCCCATTTTTGCATAAGGGGGTTTGGTTGCCCACATATCGTGGTTCAGGTTGTCAAAATGACAATTTTTATAACTTGACATTATCTTCCTTATGAAACCCATTTGTCCTCTTCCTAGATGAATCTTATCTTTAACAATTTTTATAGTTATATAAGCTTTGCAATTTCTATTAACGGTAAGGGTGGCGGTCTTGCTCTTTTAAGAAAGCATGATATCTCTATCTTTATCAATGTGTCATTCCTCTGCAATTTGAGCCTCCATTTTACTAGCTTTTATGATTGATCGAACTGAAGCCTGTGACTTTCTCTTGGTGATTTTTAAACACTCTTCACCAACAGGCTACCTCCCATGGCTGATTGTGGGTGACTTTAGTCAAATCATGTTTGATTTTAAAAAGATTAGATATACAATCAAGAAAAATGCATAAAACCGCTTAAGGAACCATTGTAAAGTGCCACCTCCATGAGTCGTGTTTCTTTGGAAACCCTAAAACATTCAGCAATGGACTAGATGATGAGTTGAACTCCCATTGTAGGGTAGATCAAACTCTTGGCTCCCCTAAGCTCCTTTTTCTCTTCCCCGACATTTCGTTTATGCATATTTCTGGACAAGACTTTGGGTTGCCCCCTCCTCATTAGATTCTTTTTAGGGCTTATTATCTTGCCATTTCATACTTTGAATTCTATATAAGCTTCCATAGTACTTACGATTATGTTAATGATGTATCTCCAAGCTTAAGCTAATACAATTAGATCCATAGAGATTTGAGACAATTTTATGACTAGAATATGAAAATAAAAGTACGTATAGTTGACTATTGCAACACTTTGAAAGAACTAGATTTTAATGTTGTTAACAATGTTGTTTTCTGAGTGAGACGGAGCTATAACTAGTTAATTATATCTTACAGAGCATGAGAGTGTATGTGAGATAATTTTGATGTTCGTTAAGTAGGCTAAGTCACAAGAATCAGTAGAAGAAATAAGAAGTCACAAATCTCTGTGCAATTATCTTAATTTGATGATGTTAACTTTTTGCATATAATATTTTTGGTCAATCAACCAAACAAAAGAACCATCACTACTCATGTTTTCATAAACTAATGATAGTTCACAAGATAAGCTTAATTAGTTAAGGATTAACTTATTCTTGTTAGTTGTAGTTGTGTTTCATGCTTTTAGTTTTCTCATTGTGGGATTGATGTTAAAGTCACTCTTAGGCTTGCGCTACGACTTGCTGCTTCTAGCAATATACTTTTTGTTCTTATACTTATTGTATATTTGTTTTTACATATAATAAGTGTGAGTATTAAGTTTTTAACGTTGTTACCGTGAAAAATGAGTGAATTGTGCTTATAACTATCACTATCTTATATTTATTTTCTCTTTGTAGAGATTTTTGTTTTGTTATAACCTTATACTTTATTTTCCTTTAGTAGGTACAATGACTCACGATAAAAAAAAACCAATTAGAGCATATGACTATGGTTGAAAGAATCAAGTTTGATCTCACTACCCACCTTACTATTCCAAGTTGATCCAAAACGGAAGGAGTTGATGAAGTTATTCATGCAACACTTGACATTCAAAATGGTCTAGCTAGATTTCGATAAAGAATCGCCTCTAATGCAATTTATTGACCTGCTCATGTCTCCTACATCTCAAAAGAAAGCACCTCCATCGACATTTTCAACCCGAGGTCATTATTTTTATCATCACCAGCATCTGTTGGTGTTAGGATTTCAGTCCCATTTCCCCAAGATCGTGGTGAGATCGATATGGTTATCGAAGAAAAAAAACCACAAGATAATGAAATGATAAAATTAGTGACACAAGGATATACGTGGTTTGGTCCAAAGATGACCTACGTTCACGGGAGGAGATAAAACAACTTTCATTAAGAGAATTTACAGTTTACATAAAGATTACCCAACCAACCCATCAACTTGTGTTTCCCGTGTTTCCCTTGGTGTTTGTACCCGAGTCCCTTTGAGTTCTCATAGAACCACCCTTGACTCTCTTGGATATGATCCCCACAAGTTGGGATGACCCTAAGCTACAGGTTACTAGATGTATTTATAACGATAGATCTAAACTCTTCACTTATCCCCGCATTAACCAATAACAATTGCCACATAATGGTGTACAAGTTACAATGGTTACAACTTTATTAACACAATCCATTAACACCTAGGAACAACTAACACTCGGGTACCTAGAAAGCTTTAAGTCTTAACGTCTTCTTTAATGTATTTTAACTTCCTCATTACTCTCCTCATAGTGTTAGAAAACCAAATGTTTCATACGCCATTAATTTGCACCTCATAAATGTTTTCACTAATGCATTTCAACTTCCCTGAAACTCTTCATAAATTAGACATTAATTGAAAGACGGAACCAATTAACTTCATAAGAGAAACTCAACGGATTTAACATTAACTCTAATAGTTACAAAACCACCACTAACCCAAAGATGATGACCAAATCAGTCTCAAATCATATGCTGATAAGGATGGCCACAACTTTTAGTTTGAACAACATGGAAACCTGATCACGGTCATCGATCACCTAGAAAACAAATTCTTTTAACATGCTTGCTCATTTGCACATGCTAAATTTGAATTATATTTTCTGCCATTAGTTTCTAAAAGTGCCAATCCATTTGATCGGGCAAAATAGATACTCCGTAGAAGAATTGTACAACAACAGTCTTTTATAAAACAATCAAATTTACTAAAAATAAGACTTAAAAATGCTGAAAATAACAAAACTCAAATTTAAATTGTTTGTAATTTATAGTAAATCTAACACTTACAAATATTTTAAAAATGATTAATTATAATAATATTTAGACCTATTACAATGACAAAAAAAATATAGACATGACACTAGAGTAACAGTCGGTAGATAGTACGGGACGCTCACTCCCAATACAGTTTAGAATACAGCATATAACATTAATAATACACCACAAAACAATGATGAATCATTATTTGTTCTGAATTTTGTTATCTAATACACCACTTATTAGTTAATGAATCATAATACCAATTTCAGTGAATCATAATATCAAATTTAATGAATCATAACATCATTCTGGTGAATCATCAGTCACATATAAAAAGAAAACTTTTAAACAATAATACTACACAAATCAATTTTTGGTACGTCAGAAAAATACATCATTCATCATATAAGGTTTAAAATATATTACAATACAATAATAATACACTAAAAACAATAATGATTTTTTATCAGTTCCGGAGTTTGTTATCTAATTCACCACTTATTAGTTAATGAATCATAATACCAATTTCAGTGAATCATAATATCAAATTTAATGAATCATAACATCATTTTGGTGAATCATCAGTCACATATAAAAAGAAAACTTTTAAACAATAATACTACACAAAATAATATTTAGTACGTAAGAAAAATACATCATTCACCATATAAGGTTTAAAATTTATTACAATACAATAATAATACACTAAAAACAATAATGATTTTTTATCGGTTACGGAGTTTGTTATCTAATTCACCACTTATTAGTTAATGAATCATAATACCAATTTCAATGAATCATAATATCAAATTTAATGAATCATAACATCATTTTAGTGAATCATCAGTCACATATAGAAAAAAAATTTAAACAATAATACAACACAAAACAATATTTGGTACGTAAGAAAAATATATGATTCACTGTATAAAGTTTTAAATACACCGTACAACAATAATAATACATTACAAAACAATAATGACTTTGATCAAGTTCAAATTTGTAATCTAATTCACCACGTATTAATTAATGAATCATTATATTAATTTTAATGAATCATAATATCAAAACTAATGAATCATATATGATTTTAGTGTATCATCATGCACATGTAAAAATAGGTTTTTTTCAAAGTTGTCAAAACATATCCAAGACTGGTGTTGTTTTGAAGAGCTTGAATTTAGATGAACGATGATATAATTTTTTTCATTTTGGACTTATATATTAAAAGTTACAACCATTTAAACTTAATATAGTAAATTGACAGCCCAGTCAACAAAATGATCCCAGTCAACAGCTGACTGAGACTGTCATATTAGCAGCTCGCACAATCTTTTTGTGCGGAAGGTCCGTCTGCGCGAATTTGCGATGGAAACATATATACAAAAAATTCTATCTAAAGGGTGCAAATCCCATAAACATGGGTTAGAGACGTGTTGATGTAAACAGGGGCGGATGCAAGGGGGGCTAGGGGGGCTTTAGCCCCCCGAAAATTTTGAAAATTTGTCAAATTACTCTTATAAATTTTTAAAAATACAATATAATATAAACGTTTAAAGAAAATTAGTGTCAAAATTTTTTTACCCACCTAAACAATTTTTGGGTGTCAAAAATTTTTTTAGCCCCCCTAAACAAGATTTCTTGATCCGCCACTAGATGTAAAATTTACTGATAACTCTTTATTTTGATGATTCTATTCAAATTATAAAGAAAAAACTCGCCGCCATTACAGTCATCTTGGCACGACCATATATAGTCCTTTATACTTAACTAGAAGCAATAGTTAGAACTCCACATAGAATGCCGCCCTAACAAATGTCCATGGTTTAATGAGCACTTTAAATTGAATTTCGTATGAATTTGTTAGTTTTCATATGAATGAATCTAAATGCAGAAGAAAATGACAAAAAATTGGTGATCACTCAACAAAATAAACAAAATTTTAACGCTCTTAGATAATTTGAACTTTTATAGCTGATAATCTTTTCTTTAAAAAATTTATGATCTTTTAATAGGTTGGTGTGTCAACATGCTTATAACTTCTTAGACTACTTTCATCTTTCATGATATCTATTACCATTTATGAAATTTAGGAAGTTTTTTAGTGTTTTAAAATTCATAAACTTTAGTTCCTATAATTAATTTTTTTTTACAATTGATGAGATTTTCCAAAATCCATGATTTTTTGTGATATTTCAAATTTGACTAACTTCAAGTTATAATTTGTGACATTTAATATTTTGAGTTAGAGATTTTTTTTTCATAGAGTTAATGATGAACTATTGAGAAATGTAATGGGTTGGTATTAAAAAAAAAAGAAACCCAATAAAAGTAAGTGCGATTACAATATAAAAATTATATTCTGTAAATTCACCCAAATTCAATTGATATTTAACTAAATTGCCTTTGTAATAAAGTGTTTCCACTCATTAAAAAAGGTTGAAAGTGTTTCGTCTCTTCTTTTCCCACATCTCTCTCTATCTCTACCTTTCTTTCTTTATTCATTTAATTTAGACTACTTTCAGTTACTCTCTCTATCTCATCCCGCTCTCCATCCCAAGTCCTTTGTCTCTGCGAGTATTATTGTAGCACTCGTTTCCTGTCTGCATATTGGAAGTTACTTTCTTTTTTCGTCGTTGGTCTTGCCCTCTCTCTTTCCACCGCTCCTCCTTACTCTCAAAGCGAGAAAGCTCAGTCCTTTTTGCCATTTCCCGAAGGCCCAATCGGTGACGGATTGGTCGCCGGAATAATCTGTTAGATCTGTGCACTCTATTTTGTCTCAGGTGCTCCCAACTTTTCCTTATTGTATCCAGATGGTTTCCATTGTCATTCTGCTATTGCAATTTCGTCTGTTTTCTGTTCCATACCTGCTGGAAATCAATTTGCTTTGACAAATTCATCTATTCTCCCGTTTCATGCTAGAGAATAAATGCGTGATTGAAGATTGATCTCTGGTGTTTTGCTTATAACTATTTATTTTATCGTGTTGATCTTTTTTCCGCTGTCAGCTCGTTGTGCCATTTTTTTATTCGACATTCTATTTTTATAGCGCGTCTCTGATCTCTACTGTGAATGTCATAAAGAAGACGAAATTGTAAAGAATTTTGAGAATTTTAGTCGGCAATGTGAATGATGTGTCCGTCCTATATCAGCTTTGTTGCGTGATTACGGTCTTGTGACTGGAATGAACGTTTCTCTTGTTTCTGTTTTCTCTTGTTTCTGTTTTCTCTTGTATGGCAGATCATGATGGTATGAAATGAATGATTGACAGCATTCAGTCGAGAACTTCACACGTTAAGGCAAACTAAATGCTTGGGTTTTTACGCTCAAATGTTCAAATTGATATCTGTATTTTTGTAGCACTTATTGAGATTTGTTCTTGTGCTAGTAATACTATCTCAGTTGTTATACTCCTCAAGGACCGGATAAGAGAGTATGTATTTTAGGCTTTATCTGGAATGTTTTGTGTATGGTATTGGTGTTTCACCGGCGATTCCCGTGAAGGGGACTTGAGGTTGTTTGGGATGAGAACGATGAATATAGAAAATTCCTTATTTTTGTGCCAGCAAATAAGTATTAGCAACAGATGAATGGGTCATGGATGCACTAAGTGTTATCTTATCAAAATACTTTTCAGCGAATCAATATCCTCTGTAATGCTACATAACTTTGTTGACCTTGAAGTCATGTCTATTTATTGCCATTGACTCAGTTCATCATCTACATCATTTTCCCAAAACATTTACGAGCTGATTTTTTTACTGAAGAGTTCTTTTTTATATTCATTGATAAACTTCTCAAAGAATGTGCTATATACTAGTCAATGATGACAAACTATAATATTGACTTAAAACAGTTCCATGTGGATATTTGATGTTGTCATGTAATCAAACTTAGAATTGTTTGTCTCTTTCTTTGCTTTCTGAAGTTCCTTCAAGCGATAAAAATATCCGCTACTAAAGGTGTTCATTATTCCAAGCTACAGAGTTTGGCTGTTTTTTTTTTCCTCAAGAGATCGTTGACATATGTCCTACGTATAGATATTCTCACAATGAGGATCCAGATCGTTCAGTATCCCCATTCTACAAGAATTATCTTTGTTAGCTCTGTTGCCACTTATTCTTGGTTTTGCCTTAGTAATCGTATTGATATGTTTGTTCTGTGACTTTATGTACTGAAGGTGCTGGAAATTACAGAAGAGGTTGTATGGGGCACCTCAGATGAATAGAACAAATGTTATTAGCAGTGGAAGGAGGGGGCTTCTTTTCTTCTTCAGCATCAGGGTATAGCAAGGGCTTGACCCTTCTTCTTTTGGGCCAGAGAAGCCAAGAGAAGCAGATGAGAGTTTCTCCGTGGAATCAATATCAGTTGGTCGAGGAGGAAAGTAAAACAGTTAGACAACTGGCTTCTCGCAAGAACAAGTTCCGCCGCGGTTGCGCTTCCTTTATCTGCTTTGGTCGCGCCTCCGCAGGAATTGATGGCCCATCCACATTCAAAATTGGCCCTACCAAACCGCACGATAAAACCAAAGCAACAGGTGTCACTGCTGAGGAAGGAAAAAAAGTTTCGAGAGATGTTGAAAATGATGACAACTTGAGAAATATCTCTCTTAGAAGCAGTTTGAAGAAGCGATCTCCAAGTACTCCCCTCTCTGCTAAGAATAATGATAAGGATGAGCCATTGGATGAGCAGCAACACAATGATACCTCTGGCGTTATGGATAGGAGGAAAGTGCAGTGGACAGACACATGTGGGAGAGAGCTTGCAGAGATTAGGGAATTTGAGCTCAGGTATGCTACTTATGCTTTCACCTTTTGAGTCTCTTATCTTGATGCTTTTAACTTTTCCTGGTTAACTTTATAAACCATCTTAATTCAGATATATTGTGAGTGGTTAATCACTGCATATATGCATGTTGGTTGGTCTTTTAGGGATCTTTGGTACTATAGTGACGCATCGTTTCTGAAATATCAAGCTTTTTTTGTTTCATGGAATACAGGATTGGCTATTGAATTGATTTCCTGTCCCATTATAATTTTTCTTGTTTGTTTAGCATAATAGAGGCACTGTAATTGAAAATTATTTTCAGCTAAGGGTGGAATCATGGGTGGGGGTGGAGGAAAATGGTGACAATGAAAATCAACTCCTGTGGCAGTGGCCGCTATCAGCAGGAGGTAACAAGGATGTTCCGGTGGTTGTTGCCTATTTCTCTTATAACTGCCATTGCCTATTTCTCTTATAACTGCCATTTTCTATATGATTTGTTCGAGTTTCTTTGTGTTGGATTTTTCATGCTTTCTAATGTGGCTGCTGTGGATTTAGACAATTCTCTCAATGTTGACATCTTGAATGAGATGCAAATCCACTCGAAGCTCAGTTCTATATTGAAGATGATCAGATCTAGCATCTGGAAACATAAAATATAAGCGTGAATACCTAAGTATTAACTTTGGGGGCGTTTGTTTAGTGCAAGTGAAAGGGAAACAAATCAGGCAAGGGGTGGAAACAACAAACTTTGGGTAAAGTGACTAAACAAACAACAAACTTTCCTTTTTCTGAAACAAACACCCTTTAAATGAATATGATCTTCCGAGTGACTAAGTAGTATATTTAGGCTTTGTCTTAGAAATATCTTTTACTATGTCACGTGCTATTAAGACACCACATGCCGTATAATAAGTCTGGTAGTTTGGCAGAATTTCTGGATAAAATTGTGAAGGTAGAGAGAGAAACTTCTTTGCTGGGATATTTTTAGTAAACAAAAGATAGACATGAATGAATTTGTAGCTCAAATCTCCTTGGAGCATTATTGACCTGAATTGATCGTGCTAGCTTTGAGCTGGGGAAAAGTTGTTTCTTTGTTCCCTTTTCTTAACTAGAAATTTTGTCATCTTAATGTATTCTCTTCCCCAATTTCCTTAGCTTTGTTATATTTCTTCCCTGTTTGCATAAGCTTTCTAAAAGCTTTATAGGAATATGAACGGGTTGTTAAAGTTGCATCGTTCATGCATTCTTTAGTTTGCAATACGAGCCTCTCTAAATCAGGTTATACACTCCTGCCATCACTTTTCATGAGACTCTAGTTCATGGCCAGCTAGTAAGCCTTGTTATACTTATGATTTTGGAGGTGACTTTCATGTTACTTCGTTCTGTTTGCTTTGATCACTCATTAGGCATCGAACTTAATACCTTTAATGTTCCTGGCTCCAACCTAGACAGTACTTCGTCAAAACACCACTCTAGAATGTGCTTGGTCCTACCAAATGCTCGCTTCTTCTCTACCTACAAAATAACTTTTAATCATATATCTAACAATCATTCTCAAGTTTCAAATAAAAAGAAAGTAGAGGGTATTTGGGGTTTTATTTACATGTCACGGAAGATCTGGATAAATTCACGAGTCTCTCTGATATTTAGTGTCATTCTTTTCTTAAAAAATGATATTGAGTGTGATTCTCATTCTCATCATCTTTTATCAATTGGAAAATGTATAACATGGTTATCTAATGTAAGCTGGCTTATTTCCTGTGACCGATCAGTCAGTTTGTCAAACTTACTTTTTCTCACGTCATTTTATTTCTTATCTGTTTTGAATCAGTTATCGGTTATTAGCTTCAGTTATCAACTTGCTAGTATTAGCGTTACGCACTAGATTTTGCTGCCACAGTCAGTGTTCTGCTTTGGTTTCTTACATCACTGATACTTGAATACAAATACAGATGAGGAGGATCTCTTCATCAAAATGCTTTTGGATGGAAATTTACTTTGTCATTTTGGATAAACTTTCTACTTCTAGATTTGTGCTGTTTTTACCCTTTTACCTTTATATTTCAACTGTCTGAAACAAAGATATGTGGGGTTACATATTGCAGTGAAGCGGGTGGATCAGATGATGAATTGGAGCATGGAAATGGAAAGACATGTTCTTGCAGGATGATGTAATTCTGGCTTCGGCTTGGTAGCGTCAGGGGAACATCATGGATCACTTTAGTTTCGTATGGTAGGGGGAAAAAGTGCATGTTATGTAGATGTCGGGGAAGAAGTTGGCTTCCTGCTCACAATATGGAAGATAATGATTTCTTGGACTGGAAATCTCACTAGCAGCAACTGGAGTTACCTGGTTTCACATTGTTAATATTAAGCCATATTCATTGTTTAAATTTTGTTCAATTAAGGGAGGACTAACGTTTTATGTTCAGTCCGTGTTCTTATTTTATCTTCATTATCCTATAAAGCTTTCCCTCTGTATTTTTTTTAAAAAAAAATTCCACACCCCCATCGTTATTGCCAGTTTATTTGTGGTCGTAATATACTATCAGGTGTCATTTCCATCGTGCCTTTTTGCGGTTTAAGTTTGTTCTTCTATACTAGGTTAAATTTACGCAGTTAGTTTGCGTTGTTTCCAAGATCTCAGCTGAATTTTGTGGTTCTAGTGACGTACCAATTTAAGATGTGTGAGGAGGTGGATGATATATACTATGACACACTCCGTCTTTCTGTACGGATCTTTGCCCCCAAAATAATCTGTCGCTGGTGACTCTTCGAGGTTGAGGGGTGTGCTATTACTTAATGATATTAACATGAGCTATGAAGTTTCTGATCGAAAGTTTACTCAAATCTTATAGTATAAAGTTTTCTTGGAAACATAAAAAGCAGCGAGGTACAAGATGTTAAAGATAACTACTTGGATTTTTTAAAATGTGAAAATAAAAGAAAAACAAGAGCTTCATCAAGGTCTTGTAAAACAATGTAGAAGAAGTATATGTAACCTTTTGCAACTGTTAAATTTAAAGAAACGAGCAGCGGACAAGTTAGGGAGTGCTCCGTGTAAGCAATGGGGCTTCCCTTATTATAAAGGTGTTTATGTTTATCGTTGTCAACTAACATCACATAGCTGTATGTCAATTATTGGTTGGTAACTAAGTTTATGGAATGAGGGTTATCTTTAATTATAAAAAGACTTGATGATCATAACTCAATATCATCCATATGGTAAAATTTATCGATGAGAGTTAATATGTTGTTCTTTTGAATTCCAAATATATCAAGAAAAATAATAAGAGACATATTTTGCTATGTGGGTGTTGCATATGAAGAGAAATGAACTTATCATGATCTATCGGCCGGCCTTTGATAGAAAAAACACGTACAAAAACTCCGTATAACTTAATGAAATAGATTTCGATTCTTGTTCACAAAAAAGCAGCGCATGGTACAAATCAATTAGCTATAAGACCGAAAAGAGAAATCGATCCTCTCATAAGATAAGTGGTCAAGATCCGAGAAAACCAATCTGAAGTTACATATCAAGCTTTTACATAGTAACATTCATGTAGGTAGCTAGCTTAGCTATAGGTTGTGCTCATACTCAGGACGACTACACCAGTTCATAGGTGATGATCAAGGTTGGAGATTTTGGTTTTGACCCATTTAAAGCTACTCTTGAAACTTGATTTCAGCTTACCCTCAAACGCAAACATATTATATGAAGCAACCCTTTTCTTCCTTTTCACTTCTGGATCAGTTGCTGAAGCGGCGAAACCACCACCACCACCACCCTTGCGGCCCGGTGGCCCATTGAAGCTATACGAGTTGGAGCTTGTCTGTCGGTCTTCAAAGTCGAATCGTCCATCGTATGAGGATGAGTATTGTGGGAATGATCTGCTCTTCTCCATACTTAATTGGAAACCCAGATATAATTAGAGTAACAAAGAAGAAGATGATGAAAATGGTTCACTTTTTTTTTAGTCTTGCGCACTTTCGCACTTTCGATCTATCTTTATTATGCCTTCCATCCGCTCCTTCCCACCGTCTAAATTTAAAAATGTTCAAAAAAAAAAGAAGTGTAATTATAAAAGGTGAGTTTGAAGGTCACGTACAGAAGAAAAAAAAAAAAAGGAAATGTTGACGCCGGCTGGAGTATAAGAAACATGTTGTATGGCTTGCATGAGGATTTTGTTTGTATAGGGTAAATATTTTCTTTTAAAAGATCATTATTCTGTTTCTTTTAAGGATATTGACATGGAGAAAAGAGGGTTTAAAATAATTGTATAGTTAAAGTTGCAATATTTTGATCTAATCAATTCTATACTAAAAAGACGTGAATGGAGTGGGGGCTAGTTTTTTATGGTTGGTGGTAGGGCCAACATTATTGTGGTGATTAAGGGAGCATCAAATGCTGTTCACGTGGTTGTGTTGCCTTTTGTATATAGGCGGGGATAAAGAGAGATATATAGCTGTGAGGAGGATGCATGCATGACATGATGGCCCGCCAACATCCACTTGGTGGGATTGAAACCGACCCATGCATCTTGAAATCCATACATATATACGCTCGTTAGATGTCATTCCTACCATTCTAGGATCCATATATATATATATTAAGACATAGTATAAGGATGAGAGGTTACCACTGACTGCATCACATCACTTATAAGTAACAAGGACATTGAAGATGACTACGTACAAATTCCAATGTGAAACTTTACATTACTATAAATGTACGTAGTCAAAATACTTCCATTAGTGTTATGTATATCATCAATCGATCTCTTTGGTATTGACTGCTGAAACTTTAACGCACATGCTCTATATATAACTAAATTCCATCTCTACATACAAATCTGATGTGTCATGCATGTTCCCTTGCTAGCTAAACAAGATTCTTAGGGTGATCGATCGAATTTGACAAATTTGATTGAAGTAGGGAGGGGGATGTTTGGGAATACAGTGAAAGGTGTGCATCTATCTGTTGTAGCATAGTGAACGAAGGAGTGGTATACAAGCTGAGCAGCATGGGTGTAGACCTGAGGCACAATCACCTGACCAAAGTGCTACGACTGGTCAATCTGAATGTGAAAGTGTAAATGCTTGTGGTCAAACCCACATTAACCATGTTACAAGAATATAAGACGCGTGCGTATATATATCTTGCTAAATATATTAACTGTGATTGAT
Organism: Limonium bicolor; assembly: GCA_023374045.1. Classification (NCBI taxonomy): domain Eukaryota; kingdom Viridiplantae; phylum Streptophyta; class Magnoliopsida; order Caryophyllales; family Plumbaginaceae; genus Limonium; species Limonium bicolor. The sequence goes on along the minus strand of CM041776.1, from coordinate 300,044,052 downwards.
ATCAATGAAGATGAAGGAGGAGGAATTTGTGGGAGTCTTATTTCTGACCATCAGTAATTGTGGTATATGTGAACATGACAATTGTTGGCTTTTAATGGTATATGTGAACGATTTTAAACTATATATATGACCCCATTGTAAGATAAGCTTTTAGAACATTAATATGTCTTACAGAGCTATGATCAACACAACCTTTATATATATATCGTGCTTATAGGAATTTACGTTTTGAAGCGGCTGCATTATCATGGACAACTATATATACTACTTTTCCTCGATCGATATCATACAGACACACTAAGCATGCCATAACTTCCATAACAGATACAGTAACAAATAATAGCAGAATCGGAGGAAAAAGAAAGAGAGGATTATGTTCACAACAACCTTTCCAAAATACACAATCTCTCTATTAGAGGAGAGTCTCCGTTTCTTTTATTCGGTTCTGCATTGCAGGTTACTAAGTTAGTTTTCTTCTCTCAAAATCTGTGGCTAACATATGGGAGTAGATTAGGTCCTGCTTCTGATCTATACTGTGAATAGAGGTTCAATCTTGATGTTGTTGATGGGTACGTTGCCGCATGGTTGTTTTTGCTCGTTCATTCCTATACTATACACACTTGCATGTGAAGGTTGCTCTGCACTCTGCAGGCAGCAGCTGAACTCTCAATCCGACCTTATTTTGGAAAGTTCATGGTGATTCGCGCTGTCCTAGCTGGTATTGAAGATATATAGGTGGTGCATCGGCACTCACCGGGGGCTGGTGGTCTTCATTGCTGCATGTTGGCCAAACAAGGATGCTTCCACCGCTTGGACGGGTCTTTGGGCAGATGTCACCTGGATGGATGATGAGTCGTCGGCTACAATGCTTGCAGCCGCTCAGTGTTGAATTTGAAGGGAATTTGGTGCAGAATCTTCAAATTCAGATGACTAGGCGAACCATCGATGGGATAAATGTCGGTCACAAAGCGGGATGTACCGCCAGTGAGAAGCGAAACCGACCGATACAGGCCAGAGCAAAGAAAGTTTTGTTTTTTTAAAGGATGATGACACGTGTAAAGCGTGATCAAGTAAACCACATATAGGAGCGTGGGTATCGGTACCTGCCCAAACGTTTCCGGAAAAATAAAAGTATATAGTATATGTCTAGGTATAGTAAAAATAAATAATAAATGTTAAAAGATAACTAAATAGTGTAACCAAAATATAATGTTTTGACATTCAAAATAATGCATGTTCAAAATGTGGGTTGATGTTATCAGTTACTACAGCTACAATTGAAAGAGCATCACATCTCATGAAATATATTAGAATGGGAGATGAACTGGTTGATGATAATCTAATAAGTTTAGAATCAAATATATTATTAGCTCATTAATAATAATAATAATATTATGTATCATTTTTAAATGATAAAAGACTCATTAAAGTAATTGTAATATAAATATTTAATATAGTTTTTTATTTAATTTTTAATATTTTGTTTGACAGATTGTTATTCGATAAAAGTGCCCCACCAGAGGCGGATGAGGCTCCAATCCCGTGAAACTTTTGAAAATTAGTTAAATAATCTTATAAATTTTTGTAAATACAAAATAACATAATATTTTAAAGTGTGATAGTATCAAAAAAAAATTTACTCTCATAAACAAAATTTTTTGACTACAACTGGTCCCCACAGGTTTTAAAGTCTAGGTCTGTCACTGCTGCTATCTTATCTAGGACGCATGGTTATGTCGTTTGGTCAGTGTGGTATCGTTTGGGAGTCGGTTGGTCTATCGGGTCTCCATAGTATCTGGTATGTCAATTTTTAAGGATATGTTTGGAGGAGGGTATACATATATGAGACCATGATTATTAGAGAACTAAAATTGGGGTTCTTTAACACTCTTACTCACGCTACATCATTCTAACAACTATGATCATGCTCTAAGGCTGCTGGTTGAATTTAAAAAACGGTCGTTCTTGGCTAAAGCCAACTGTATCTACCTAGCTACATCCATGCCCATGCCCACATCCAAGCCCATGCCCACGCCGGTAATTGTTTTTTTTTTTTTGCTTTTTGTTTTTTTATACCACAAAACTTTAAATTATTATAACTTTTAATATATAAATCCAAAATGAAAAATAATTATATCATTGTTCATCTAAATTCAAGATCTTTAAAATAAGACCAGTCATGGATATATTTTGACAACTTAAAAAAAATTATTTTTACATATATAGTACACAGAACGTAAAAGAAAACTTGTACAGATGGTCATACAAATGTGTACAATGTTCATTAAAACATGTACATCCACACGTAAAAACATGTACATCCTTGCATTAAAAATATACAAATAGTCACATATATCTGTTCGAATCATTAAATATGTACATCCTTAGATTAAAATCTGTACATATAAGAGAGAAAACTTGTACAAATGGTCATACAAACATGTACAGATGTTCATTAAAGAACATGTACATTCTCACATTTGAACATGTATATCGTCACATTAAAACATGTACATTCTCACATTAAAATTTGTACATACATCCTCACATTAAAATATCCTTGTATACATATAAAAATAATTTTTTTAAAAGTTATCAATATATATCTATAATTAGTCTTGTTTTGAAAAACTTGAATTTAGATAAACAATGATATAATTTTTTTTATTTTCAACTTATATATTAAAAGTTATAACAATTTTAAATTTTATAATAAAAAAAGAAAAAGGAAAAAAAATATATAAAAAAATTACGGCTGCGCTTACAAATGTAAAAAAAAAAAACTTAACTATTGACGCTGCTCGTAGCAAAAAAACAGATACAGTATGCCAAAAGTGCCAAGCAGCAGAAGCAAAATACATCCATTAGATGATCAAATACGTAACTACTTTTACTAGCATGCATTTACTCTTTTATTTAACAGGGATGCATGTACACTTCCCTCCAATGTAATGTCACATCACATCCACCCAGTGGTGGAGCGGAGCCACATGTAGAGTTAGTTAGGTCTCCCCTAGTTTTAAAAAAAAAATTAACAAGAAAGTACATATAATATTAACTTCCTGAATTGACCGTCCTGTTTACTATTTAGATATGTCATTTGATTTCAATTTTTAACATATAAGATAAATTAATTTTGGAAATTTAAGTTTTGCATATGATTCTTACATGATAAACTATATAATATAAAATTTAGTTTTATAAAATTATTTTATCTTATATGCTTAATATTGAAATAGAAAAACGTACCATAAAACAAATAGAACAGTCAATTCAGGACGGAGGGAGTATATAATATGACCTGCCCCTAAATTTTAAAAGCAGACTCCGCTCACCACTAGGAAACTAGCAAAGCAAGCATGCGAGAGTAATACCATTAAACCAGTTTTTACTCTATATGCTAAATGAAATTACAAGTATACACAGCTAGTCACATAACCAAAACCCATCTCAGCTAAGCAATTTGTGACC